>JASPKP010003286.1:5000-20294 GCA_030674155.1 Stramonita haemastoma
ATACATACATACATACATACATACATGCATACATATAATTATATCAATGTACAGCAATATGACGCACCACAGCAAAGTGCAGAGTCCCCGCCACATTCATGCACACAAACAAACACACTGACAAACACCAGCGCGCGCACGAGTGCGCGCATGCATACACAACCCCATGCCAAAAAGCTGCGGTTTGGGGCAAAGACGGGACCCAAAGAGCCGTTTTCAGGCCCGTCATGACCCAGCTTTTGCACGGTTACAGACCCCAAGGCACCAAGACAATATAGCACTGTTTGCATACACCCTCCCCTACAATCTTCGATGTGTGTGGCGCCGGACGTGTGGCGACGCCGATGCCCTCAAGAGCTGAGAAAGCTAGTCTCTCCCAAGGAAATCTGGTAGGGTGTACGCAAAAAAACAACAAGCAGGGCGCACAATAATAATGACAATGTACAGCAATATGACGCACCACAGTAAAGTGCAGAGTCCCCGCCACATGCACGCACACAAAGAAACACACTGACAAACACCAGCGCGCGCACGAGTGCGCGCATGGATACACACCCCCCTGCCAAAAAAGTGCGGTTTAGGGCAAAGACGGGATCCAAAGAGTCGCTTTCAGGCCCGTCCTGCCCGACTTTTGCACGGTTACAGACCCCAAGGCACCAAGACAATATGGCACTGTATGCATACACCCTCCCCTACAATCTTCGATGTGTATGGCGCCGGACGTGTGGCGACGCCGATGCCCTCAAGAGCTGAGAAAGCTAGTCTCTTGCAAGGAAATCTGGTAGGTTGTACACAAAGAAACACAAAGAAACACACTGACAAACACCAGGGAGCGCGCGTGTGCGCGCACGCATACACAACCTCCTCCACAAAAGGTGCGTTTAGGGGCAAAGATGTGACAGAAAGAGCCGTTTTCAGCCCCGTCCTATCCCAACTTTTGCAAAGTAAAGGACCCCACGGCACCAGGACAATGTCGCACTCTATGCATACACTCTCTTCTACCATCTTTGATATGAGAGGCTCGGGATTTGTTGCGACACCACAGCCCCCAAGTGTTACGAAGCTATTTTATCCGAAGGAAAGCGGGTACAGTGTACCCATCAAAAACATAACAGAGTGCACAATAATAATGACAATGTACAGCAATATGACGCACCACAAAAAATAGCAGAGTCCACGCCACATGCGCACACACAAACCAACACACTGACAAACACCAGCGCGCGCGTACGCGCGTGCGTGCACGCATACACAACCTCCTCCACAAAAGGTGCGTTTGGGGGCAAAGATGTGACAGAAAGAGCCGTTTTCAGCCCCGTCCTACCCCAACTTTTGCAAAGTAAAGGACCCCACGGCACCAAGACAATATCGCACTCTATGCATACACCCTCTCCTACTATCTTTGATATGAGAGGCTCGGGATTTGTTGCGACACCACAGCCCCCAAGTGTTAAGAAGCTATTTGATCCGAAGGAAAACAGTGTACCCATGAAAAACATAACAGTGTGCATAATAATAATGACAATATACAAAAATATGATGAATCTCATCAATGTGGAGGGTCCTGGCCACATTCATACACAGATCAAAAACGCACACTCAAACACCAGGGCATGCACGCACGCATACACAAGCCCCTTGGAAAATGATTTCATCTTTTGGCAAAGACGTGACCAAAAAAACCGTTGTCAGCCCCGTTCTTTCCCAACTTTTGCACGGTAACAGACCCCACGGAAAAAAGACAGTATTGTACTGTATGCATACACCACCTACTACCTTTTTTGAATGTTTTGTGTGGCGCCGGACTTGTGGTGACAATCACAGCCCCTAAGAGGTAAGAAAGATAGTTTGTTGAAAGAAAGGTGGGTACAGTGTACGCAACAAAAACGTAGACGTGCGCACAATAATGATGATAAAACATAGCAATATGATGCACCACACCAAAGTTCAGGAACCCCGCCACACAAACAAACGCACGCACAAACACTAGCGCGCTTGTGAGCACGCATACACACACCCCTCAAAAATAAGGTGCTTTTTTGCATAGATGTGACCGAACGATCTGTTTTCAGCCCCGTCTTACCACCACTTTTGCACTGTAAAAGACCCCACGACATAAAGACAGCGTTGTATTGTCTGCACACACCCTCTACTACCATCTTTGATACGTGTGGCGCCGAACTTGTGGCGACACCACAGCCCCCAAGAGGTAAAAAACTTAGTTTGTTGGAAGGAAAGCTGGTTCAGTGTACGCACCAAAATCGTAGCAGTGCGTACAATAATAATGACACAATAATGATTATACTCTGGGGTACACTGTATGCAACAAAAACATAGCAGTGTCACAATATAGTCCAGCGGTTAATGCAAACATACTGAACAAAACCTGCAAATGAGCGTAAATGCATAACTCTTGACATACACATACACTGGACACCATTCTACAATAGGGGCATGGGGAAAACTTTTATCCATAGGTTTACCACTTAATTTGATACTTATATATATATATATATATATATATATATATATATATATATATATATATATATATATATATATATATATCCCACTTATTATAGACCATGATAAATGTAAATCTCCCACTAGCCCACCATAACCTACCCTGCCCTTCCTCTGGGGAAGGGCATAGCCTAGTGTTTAGAACATTGCACTTGCAATCTGACAACATGGGTTCGAATCCTGTTCAAGAGTATTTTCCCTTGGGGTTAACATCAGTGCAGACTCCACTCTTCTAAAAAGTCCTTCGAATGAGACGATAAATCGAGGCCACATCTGTGAACATATGCAAAACATGTGCACATGGTAGAACCTTTTCTGCTTTTTGAAAGAGTGGGCCATTGTCTTCCAGTGGGAACATATGACAAAATTACAATCCTGCATACACATGGGGACTGGATGTAAAAAAAGCAATAGATGCTTATTCCATTATCCTAGACATAAGAGAATAGATGGCTAAACTAATAAGTAAACTACCTACCCCTTCCCTCCCCATATCTTTTCACCTCTGCCCTCCCCAAAGCCTGCTCCCTCCCTCCCCTAGCCTCTCTCATCCCTTAACATTATTACTTTCCTGATTCTACCCCTTGTTCACCCCAAATCACCCTACCTCCCCTCTTAACCAACCTCCCCTCCCTGCATCCCCTGTTCTCTCTCTTCTTTCCCCCTACCTTAAAGACTTATAATATAAAATAGAATGAAAGGTTTATGATGCACATATGGCGCGATTGCAAGTATCAACATAATAAGGTGCATAAGGACATAAAAGAATTCACAAGGTGAAGAAAATTGTTACTGTCCAATTGCTGTATAAAAACAATACCACTCTTGTAACAGAACAATTGCACAAACAATATGACAAAGACTGATTTCCCTGTGACAGAAGATTCTTACTAGGAGTTATTAGTACTGGTCTTTCTTCACATTCTTTTGTCCACCATATATTGCCTTTATGCTTCCCACTGCATTGATTTTTGCGCATTGGAATAGAGAACTCAGCAGCTGACATAACAGCTTTCGTAAAAAGGCTGTAGAAAATATTTACGTCATCGTTTTCCACACTTGATAAATCATAAAGGTCAAGGTGTATTCGGAATGACTCCCAGTTTGCCAATTTAAACAAATACTTTGGAATTTTGTCTTCAAATTTCGGTAAATCTAGGATAATTTTTTTACTAAATGATATAGAAGTAGGAAAATGGTCACTACCAAGACAATCTTCATTAACATCCCATTTGCAATCGAGTGCTAAAGAAGGGGAAATCAATGATAAATCGATGGCACTAGGCTTGTGATAGTGAATATCAGGTGTTCTAGTTATCCTGCCATCATTTAAAAGACATAATTTAGAATCGATAATATTTTCCACAATACGATTATTGGTGACAATTGTACATTCCGAATCCCAAAACGGGGCATGCGCATTAAAATCCCCCAATATCACCCATTTATTCTTTGTAAAATCTACGTTTTTAAGCCAGTCAGTATTATCAAGTTTTGGACCTTGGGGAAGATATACAGATAAAACATTAAATACTACTGTTTTGTTAATTTTGACAGACACACCAGTACAGTAAATATCCTTGACATCTGGAGGTATTGGCCACAAAGCTAACTTTTGATAATCTAAACCCTGCCTTATATATATAGCTGTTTTTACCTTTTTAGAAACATCATCAATGCTACATAATGGCGGGTAATAAAAATGCTCTAATTTGGGCATTTTATTTTTACAAACATTCAAAGACTGCAGGACTAGTATAGAATAAAAGTGACAACTTAAAAAATGTTCAAAACTTAAAATGTTTGTTGCAATGCTCCTAGCATTCCACTGAAGAATCTTTACTCCTCCAGATAATTCAGTTTTTCTGTGTTCATTTTTCTTCATTATGTGACTAAAATACCAATATTGAATATTTTTATGATTTTAACTACAATTATTCAATCAAGTTAGAAATGACTAAAACAGGATGCAATCCAACACTGAGCAAAAGAGCTAAGGACCAGGAAGCCATGGCCGATGCAGAGGACAGAAGCCAGGAGGTGGCAGGAGGTGGCGGGGTCTGGGAGACCAGTGGTAGCCTTGTCTAGCATTGGAAGCTCCGAACCTTCCCCCTCTCTGCCTTCGCCGGGGCTGTTCCCAGTAGAGGCGGTACAGATGTCGCCCCAGGTTCCTGGCCAGCAGACTAGCTCCCTGCTCTGTAGGGTGCAAACCGTCTTGGAGATGTCTAGATGAAAGAATGTTCTCATGGTCTACATAGGATAGATTTTGAATATTTTGTTCTGTAGCCTCTGATAATGTATGGGCATTGTAGACCACGCGTTTTGACTCCAGCCGTTGTTGCTTTACTGGTAGAGCCTTACTGCACACGATGTGTGATCGAGGAAAGATGCTTTGCACGGCTTTCACAGCAGATGTCATGTTCTTGCCACAGATTGTAGCATCTTTCCCCTTGAGATCATTGATCCCTGTGTGCAGCACGACACAATCAGGAGCAGGGTGCAGGTGTTGTCTGGCTTCTTCAGCACCGCTCCTGATGCTCTCCACTGTGTATGCCTTTCTTGCCACCACTTGAACCCCATAAGACAGGCCTAAACGAACAGGATTTACTTTGTTCAAAGTGGAATTGTGTAGAACAAGCACTCGTGGGAGATCTACAGGCATGGAGGAACTTTTTTCTAAGACTGGCTTAATGGTAGACTTTTTTCTTTGAATTTGCGTGGTATTTATGATGTCATTTTTTCTTGACATTACGTCATTTTGTACTGTTCTTTTTGAGCTCCTGGGAGTCTCAGTTGAGGCCTTTTCTTTCCAAGACAGCTTCCTTTTCTTGGATAACTGAGCCCCTTTTGGCTTCGGTACTGATGTTTCGTGTGCTTGAGCAGATGGTTTGGCTTTGGCTACCTCTGCGTAAGTTGCAGCGATCACAGTGTTGTCTGTCTGTGTCTGGCTGTCTGACACAGACACTGGAATTCTGTTCAACTTCGCGATTGTCTCGTTTTGCTTTTTCACAGTCGATTCCAGCAAAGCCAATTGATCCATAATTTTAACATAACCGATTTAATGTCTTTTAAAAATCCCTCTGTGTTGTTATGGTCATTTTTTTATTTTTAACATTCTTATTTTCAAGTCTGTCATCTGTGTCAGTTTGGAGGTTTTGTCGCATCGTTTTTTTCAACAAGTCTTTTTTCATATTTACGCTAGTTTGTGAAGAGTCAGGAATGCTTTTCTTACTCACTGACGTGGACCGCCCTCCCACACTTCTTGATCTGGTTGTTCGATTCATGTTTACCAGTTTCTTTGCAAAAAAACAGCAGACGTTACTCTTCACTTGTTTACAGTTCCGCCATCTTGATGACATCCGTCATACGATATACGCAGATATACGCACACCCATAGATCGATATATATATATATATATATATATTATATATATATATATATATAAATATATATATATATATATACAAATACATACACACACTTAACACAAGCCTACACAATATATATATATATATATATATATATATATATATATATATATATATATATATATATATATATATATATATATATATATATATATATACATATACAAAAACACACACGCACGCGCGCGCGCACACACACACACACACACACACACACACACACACACACACACACACACACACACACACACACACACACACACACACACACGCTCCTGATGCTGTCCACAGTGTAGGCCTTTCTTGCCGCCACTTGAAGCCCATAAGGCAGGCCTAAACGAACAGGATTTACTTTATTTAAAGTAGAATCATGTAGTACAAGCACTCCTGGAAGATCTACAGGCATGGAGGAACTTTTTTCAAAGACTGAAGAAGCCAGACAACACCTGCACCCTGCTCCTGATTGTGTCGTGCTGCACACAGGGATCAATGATCTCAAGGGGAAAGATGCTACAATCTGTGGCAAGAACATGACATCTGCTGTGAAAGCCGTGCAAAGCATCTTTCCTCGATCACACATCGTGTGCAGCAAGGCTCTACCAGTAAAACAACAACATCTGGAGTCGAAACGCGTGGTCTACAATGCCCATACATTTTCAGAGGCTACAGAACAAAATATTCAAAATCTATCCTATGTAGACCATGAGAACATTCTTCCATCTAGACATCTCCAAGATGGTCTGCACCCTACAGAGCAGGGAGCTAGTCTGCTGGCCAGGAACCTGGGGCGACATCTGCACCGCCTCTACTGGGAACAGCCCCGGCGAAGGCAGAGAGGGGGAAGGTTCGGCGCTTCCAACGCTAGACAAGGCTACCACTGGTCTCCCAGACCCCACCACCTCCTGCCACCTCCTGGCTTCTGTCCTCTGCATCGGCCATGGCTTCCTGGTCCTTAGCTCTTTTGCTCAGGGTTGGACTGCATCCTGTTTTAGTCCTTTCTAACTTGATAGAATCATTGTAGTTAAAATCATAGAAATGTTCAATTTTTGTATTTCAGTCACATCATGAAGAAAAACGGACAAAGAAAACCTGAATTATTTGAAGGAGTAAAGATTCTTCAGTGGAATGCTAGGAGCATTGCAACAAACATTTTAAGTTTTGAACATTTTTTAAGATGTCACTTTTATTCTATACTAGCCCTGCAGTCTTTGAATGTTTGTAAAAATAAAATGCCCAAACTAGAGCATTTTTATTACCCGCCATTATGTAACATTGATGATGTTTCTAAAAAGGTAAAAACAGCCATATATATAAGGCAGGGTTTAGATTATCAAAAGTTAGCTTTGTGGCCAATACCTCCAGATGTCAAGGATATTTACTGTACTGGTGTGTCTGTCAAGATTAACAAATCTATAGTATTTAATGTCTTATCTGTATATCTTCCCCAAGGTCCAAAACTTGATAATACTGACTGACTTAAAAACGTAGATTTTCTGAAGAATAAATGGGTGATATTTGGGGGATTTTAATGCGCATGCCCCGTTTTGGGATTCAGAATGTACAATTGTCACTAATAATCGTATTGTGGAAAATATTATCGATTCTAAATTATGTCTTTTAAATGATGGCAGGTTAACCAGAACACCTGATATTCACTATCACAAGCCTAGTGCCATCGATTTATCATTGATTTCCCCTTCTTTAGCACTTGATTGCAAATGGGATGTTAATGAAGATTGTCTTGGTAGTGACCATTTTCCTATTTCTATATCATTTAGTAAAATTATCCTAGATTTACCGAAATTTAAAGATAAAGTTCCAAAGTACTTGTTTAATTTGGCAAACTGGGAATCATTCCGAACACACCTTGACGTGTATGATTTGGCAAGTGTGGAAAATGATGAGGTAAATATTTTCTACAGGCTTTTTACGAAAGCTGTTACGTCAGCTGCTGAGCGTAAAAATCAATGCAGTGGGAAGCATAAAGGCAATATATGGTGGACAAAAGATTGTGAAGAGGCGGTCCATTATAAAAAAGAGAAATACAAAATATGGTTTAAAGATAGAACTGAAGAAAATCTTATCAATAGTAAAAGAGCTAAGCAGCTATGCAAGAAAACAATTGCAAAAGCAAAAAAGACATATTGGACAGAATTTTGCCTAAAGGAAGTATCAGAATCAAAAGATATGCAAAAAGTTTGGAAGAAGATCAATAAAATGAAAAATGGATTTCACTTACCAGCTTATCCAATAAAGTTAGAAAACAATAGTTTCCCAAGCACAGCAGAAAAAGCAGAGGCCTTTAATACAATGTTTTCTGAAAGTAGTTTGACTTCAGAATTGTCTCCTGATGTTAGACATAAAAGACAAGAAGAAACTGAACTATTAAATATGGCAGAACCTCCAGTAGATAATCTGCACTATCTAAACTCTGAAATTCAATACAATGAATTTGTTGAAGTCCTTGAATCTTTTAGAAGTAACAGGTCAGCAGTTGGTATTGATTGCTTGTCTTATCAAATGTTAATTAATTTGCCCGAGAGTTGGAAAAAAGTACTATTTTCATTTCTCCAAAAATGTTGGATAAATGGCACTCTTCCTAATGTCTGGAAGCAGTCGATTGTAGTCCCAGTTCTTAAAAGTGGCAAATCTCAATCAGCATTTAGCTGCTACAGACCAATTGCCCTCACTTCTCATGTTGGAAAAGTACTTGAAAAAATAGTTCAAAAACGTCTATGGCATTATTGTGAAAAAAACAATATAATTCCTATAAACCAGGCTGGTTTTCGAAGAGGGAGATGTACAACTGATCACCTAGTAAAGTTAACCCATGATATTAAAAAGCAGTTTTCCAAACGAAAGAGTACACTAGCTACTTTTTTTGATGTTAGGAAAGCATACGACAGGGTTTGTTGTTCTTCAATTTAACGCCTATTCACAATAAGTGATATTAGACACAAAAAGACAAACAATTCAGAGAAAAGGAACTGTCTAACAACTATAACCATAATACAATGAAGTAATTGAATGAACACATTAAGTAACTGTATAACTAATGTAACTACAACAGAATAAAAGGCATATATATATCATATATATGTCAGTATTAAAATCTATACTGACGGTTCTCTTCTAAATAGTACTGATGTTAGGAAAGCATACGACAGGGTTTGTTGTTCTTCAATTTAACGTCTATTCACAATAAGTGATATTAGACACAAAAAGACAAACAATTCAGAGAAAAGGAACTGTCTAACAACTATAACCATAATACAATGAAGTAATTGAATTAACACATTAACACATTAACGTTATTAACATGAAGAATACCCGGCATCTTCTTGTTTTTTCCTTACATGTTTCCAGCAAGCACTTTCCAACAAGTTATAATTCTCATGAACTGACATTGGTACATTCAAGATAGCAGCAGAGTCTGAATGAGCTGCTGCATTTTTAGCTGCTCTGTCAACCTTTTCATTATAAAAAATATTGCAATGAGATGGTACCCAGCAAAAGGTGACAGGGTTTGGCATACGAGGTTATTATACAAATTGAAAAATATCGGCGTTAGAGGCATAATGTTTCAATACTTAAAGGATTTTCTGTCTGAAAGATCAATCAGTACCAAAGTGAATGGTGTATATTCAGACTTTAAATCTGTTGATATGGGAATACCACAGGGAGCCATTTTGGCACCATTATTATTCTCTATTTTAATTCATGATCTTCCCCAGGCATTGTCAAAAAATACGACTATTGTTCAGTATGCAGATGACATTGCCATGTGGATCAACACTTCTCTTAAAAAGAATACGAAAAGTACAGTGATAAAATGTGTTCAAAAGATTTATCAGGTTGAACTGAATGAACTTAGTAATTACATGAAAGAGAATGGATTGGAGTTATCTGGAGAAAAAACTTGTCTAGTTCTTTTTAACAATGGGAAAACCCCCCAAACACTACCGTTATTAACACTTGATGGGATCACACTTCAATACAAACAAGACGCCAGATTCTTGAGAGTTCATTTAACTAGCAAGTTAAACTGGAAAATGCATATTGAAAATTTGATTTTGAAAGCCAGGAAACGATTAAACTTCTTAAAGATTGTGAGTGCTCAGCCGTGGAGTCAGGATACTAAAACACTCATGCATCTTGCTGTTTCATTAATTCGATCTAAACTCATTTCTGGTCAAGAAGTGTATTTTTCTGCTCCAAATTATCTTTTTAAAAAGTTGCAAAGTGTGGATAGCAAAGCAATCAAACTAGCGCTAGGAGTGCCGATTCATGCCAGTACATTAAAAACTTATACAGAAGCTCATTTACTTCCACTTTCTGAGCAAAGAATGTTATTTGTCTCTAAATATGTCATTCGAAGTCTTGCTATTTCAAATTCTGTTCGCGATGAAATATTTATTAATCAAAAGGATTATCCAAAAAGAGCTAGGAATATCTCTTTTTTGCAGCCCATAAGAAATTATACTGAAGACCTTTTGAAGGAAAATACTATCGATATATCAAACGTACCAGTTTTACCAGTAGTTCCCCAGATTCCACCATGGGAACATAAATATGCAACTTTTGATATTGAGTACACAGAAACAAAAAAGGACACTAATCAAAACCTACTCAAAACTGAGGTTCAAAATCATATAAATTGTCAGTATTTAAACCACTTGAAAGTATACACGGACGGATCTGTCATAGAATCGGGCATGTGTGGGGCTGCATTCGTTATACCCGATTTAAAAGTAAAAAGACCTTTTTGTATTGGAAAAGGTTTTACAATATTCACTTCTGAATTGTTCGCAATTCTTATGGCGCTAAATTATATTTCAAATATTTCTCTTGCGATTTACAATGTCCTTTTTTGTGTTGATTCAAAATCAGTTTTACTGGCTTTAAAACATTGGGACTCTAAACTGAGAAATGATGTTATTTTTGAAATCAAGTTCCTTGTGCATTCTCTTGTTTCTAAAGGTATTGGGATAACGTGTTGCTGGGTGCCATCACATTGCGGTCTTTACTGGAATGAATTGGCAGATTCTCTGGCAAAACGCGGTGCTTCAGAATGTACAAGTGACATAACGATTAATAGTATAGGTCTACGTTTATCTTCATTTGAAATTATTTCAATTCTTGCAAACTCTGTATATTCAAAGTTTTTAAGATTTCACTTAAATCGTTTGTGTTGCCCACGAAATATAGAAATTATAATTCATAAATTAATTACGTCTAAATGGTTGGAGAACTAAATATTCAAAAAATGTTTTCTGCAATTGTTCTGCTATTATATCAATCCACCATATACTGTTTGATTGCCCTGTGCTCATTGCCTCGTATAAAAGCAAAGGGATAGATCTAAGGGAAAAATACGGAAATTTTCAAAGTGTTCTGTATGATTCCGAGTCGCATGTCCTAATATCAGTTGCAGAAAGTATTTGCCAGTCACCAGTAGGTCAGCTACTATAAATGAAATTGTATAAAACTTATCATCATCCATTATATTCTTTATCCTTTCACTTTTTCCCCTCATCCCCTTTTCAGTGCATTCTTAACGTGAATGTACCATTGTCTAAATCACCTTGTAGTGAACGGACATTAAACCAATGAGAAGAAGAAGAAGAACACACACACACACACACACACACACACACACACACACACACACACACACACACACACACACACACACACACACACACACACACACACACACACACACACACGCACACTGTAACAGTAAAACGAATGACAAAATCAATTGTTTCACCATTTTCACGACCAGAACTCGTATTCATTAAACGGCCGATCCGATACCAATTAAAGTCAAATCGTTTTATGAATTTAAAAAAAATCTACGTTTGGATCACGTGATAGAAAAACTATGTAGATTGTGTTTCATGATTTTTTTGCGATCAACACTTTTTTTTTCAAAATTGTGTGTGTGCATGCGTGTGTGTGTGTGTGGGTGCGTGCGTGTGTATGTGTGTGTGTGTGTGTGCGCGCGCATGCGCTTGTGTCTCTGTGTCTTTGTTGTTGTTGCTCAGCTTAAAGTGTTTTCAAACTTGGTGGTATTAGACTAAACAAACAAACATACAAAAACCTAGCCATGAAATATTTACACACGACAAATCCTAGCAACATCATTAATCAACGATTTTCGTGAAACTATGTTCCAATTTTTTTTCCAAATTCCAAATTCCAATACTTTGTTTTCTCAAAGACAGAGAACTTTACGCAGGTTACGAGCCACACATAAAAACAGTAAACATGTAAAAATAATATATCATCACGACCTCAATACAGTATTCAAACATCAGCTGGCATCCATCACAATATAAAAAGCACCCACAAATCAGCAATACATCAGCCAGTCATTAAGTCACACAAATAAATTCCAAACACTCCTGTGCGCACGCGCACACGCACACACACACACACACACACACACACACACACACACACACACACACACACACACACATTGCAAACACTGCACACATACGTAGGTATTTTCATAGCATAAAACATTTTGTAATTAAATCATTAATTTTTGTTCTAACATGTATAATAAGACAAATATCACTTAATTTAATAGGTAGACTCTTCTATTAAGATATTAGACGCAGTATAAAATAGTAACACGCACACACATTTTTATGACATAAAAGAAATTGCTATAAGTGTTGCATAATAAAAGACTATTTCTCCACTGTTGGGGTCATTGGGGGGTCACCCTCTAAAACTTTCCATTACACTTAAACAAAATATGTTTGAACCATTTATCATCACTTAATACATTTCACATATATCAAGGAAACAGTGCGAGCAGAAACAAGACCCAGAACAGAAAATTATGTTTATGAGAGAGAAATTTCTGGCGAAAATGGCCTAAAAATGGCGACGAAAAACCGGAAGGCTTACCCCTACTGGCTTCTAAAGTTCACTACTGCAAAGATCATAACCCCTAGTCAAAAATTCTTTCATAGAACTAAAGATTAAAGATGCATTGAAATACTCACCTAAAGAACTGGTGTTTTTAAATAGTTTTCTTGACAAACAACTATTGTGAATTTCCAGTTTCGTATGTTGCCAGCCAGTCACAGATCATGACCGACTTTTTGCTTTCAGCACCAAGTCAGCAGACGATAATTGCACAAAATTTGGTTACAAATCGATGGAGCGAAAATTAATATCAAGCTGCAGTTTCATACTTGAAATCAAATGAGTAAATGTAGTCTAAAAAAAATCCCTTTTCCGTCACAGATCAAATACACGTTACTGGCAGAATTAATGTGCTTAGCAAAATTATATCACACAGGGCAGTCCACTGTTTGCTGTTTGCCTCGATGAACTGTGGAATAGAACAGTGGAATAGAACACGGGTCTGTGACGTTTTTCCGCGAATTTGACGGGAGAAAGTGACGTATTAGGTAAAAATGAGTCATGTGTCACACCTTCTCTCTGCTGGAAGTGCACGTTACTTGTGTGTGTGGAACAATAGTCTTGAGGACAAATCAGCAAAATAATTATTTTTGGTAAGTGTACTTCTCTGAATTTGAAATGGATTAGGCAAATAATATGTTTATGCATGTTTTGTGTCAGTATTCTTTGTTCTGTGAGTCTGTTGTGTAGATGTGGTTGATAAAAATGAGATGTGTGGAAATGTAAAAAGGAGTCACATGAAATGAAGGTTTGCTCTCATTTCATATTTCTTCACTGGCACCATCTGTTGAACTTTTCTTTACATTATTTTGCATATTTTATCATATTCAGCGGTTGTACATTGGCCAATAAACTTAAGAAGAGAAACAAAATCAGTTTGAAGATTGTTGGTAACGTTGCCTCCATTCAGTCTGTGACGTTGGAAAGAGCAGACAGTGACAGGAGCTGTCAACACTGGCGAAATGACCTGTTAAACCCTTCCTCCTTTCTCTACAGTCTACCATCCATGGCCAACTTCTCTTTCTCCCCCCTCCCCTCCCCCCAATTGTTACCATTGTTTTCGGCAGGTGCCTGTAAGTTGTCATGGTACCAGAGCTGTTACCTCTTTCCAACTACCACTCACCCATCCTCCTCCCATCTCTCTCTCTCTCTCTCTCTCTCCTCTCTCTCTCTCTCTCTCTCTCTCTCGTCTCTCTCTCTTCTCTCTCTCTCTCTCTCTCTCTCTCTCTTCCCTCCTCCCCCCCCCCATGTCTCCACTCCCTCCCAACACACATACACACAATTCTCTGTCTCCCTCTGTGTGTGTGTGTGTGTGTGTGTGTGTGTGTGTGTGTGTGTGTGTGTGTGTGTGTGTTTGGTTTGTGTGTGTGTGTGGTGTGTTGTGTGTTTGTCTGTCTCTCTCTCTGTATCAGTCAGTCTGTCTCTCTCTCTGCACACACACACACAAAGAAGAGTTTTCTCTCTCTCTCTCTCTCTCTCTCTCTCTCCTCTCTCTCTCTCTCTCTCTCTCTCTCTCTCTCTCTCTCTCCTTCCTCTCTCTCTCTCTCTCTCTCTCTCTCTCTCTCTCTCTCTCTCTCTCCATCTCTCTCTCTCTTCTCTCTCTCTCTCTCTCTCTCTCTCTCTCTTCTCACCACACACCACACACACACACACACACACAAAATAATGGGAGATTTTTAAATAGTGGACAAAAACTTAAGAAGTATAAACAGGAGTGCTCTTCATCAGCATACATTGATTTATGCTTCTTGTACTGATGTTTGTGCCTTTCTGCTGTATTGTTTTGATTGAATAGAATTTTTTTTAATATTTGTGTTGTGACAATGATTTGTTACAATTAAGACTTACTTTCTAGTCTGCTCACTGTGTTGTTGTTGTGTGTTCCCCAAGTGTAACCTTCTGGAGGTCACCCAGAGAGTGCACTCTGACTCACTCATCCCACCTGGGAATCACTGTGAGATTGAAAGTGCACACTGAATGAGCAGTTTGCATGTATGACTGTTTCCAAGTACCTCACCATATAAGCAGCAATACTGCAACTTCAGAGGAATTTTTCTCCTTTAATTACAGGAGAGTGCATGTTTTTTATTAAGAGCTTGTCATGGCTAAAGGCAATCTCAAAACAACATTTTACAACATTACAACATTCTAGTGTAAGGCCTTGGCAATTAGCTGACATCAATACCCCACACAGCTTTTGGCCTGGGCCAAACTCACTGCCTTACTAAACATTAACAAATTAAATAGTCTTTATCGGTTAAAAAAAATTCCAGTCACTTAATCATCTTTTATATCTGAACTACTTGTTGATTTGTCTTGATTTTATTGCTTTTGTATGATTCATATCAGTTCACCATGTTTTATACATGAAGAAAGGTTTTGTTTTCTTTCTTT
>JASPKP010003287.1:5000-7500 GCA_030674155.1 Stramonita haemastoma
AGCACACTGATCTGACCACTAGGCTATCCTGTCCCCAAAGTGCGAGAACCACTGCTGGCAGAACACGTCTTTTAATCTTGTTTTGAATTCATCTAGGAACTTTTTTTTCACTTCCAACTCGGCCAAAAGTCCATTCAAAAGAGAACCTATTCAGGCTCAGCAAATCCCCAATGCGTGTAACCCAATGAACATGTCTTGGATTGTGCATTTCCAGTAACAGTTTGTAGGCACATTTGGAATATTTACCGTCATGCTGCTTTTAAAGTTTGAACCAGTATCCTGTGCAGTTTGCTGGGAGGGGAGGGAGAGACCGAGAGATTTCTTTTATATTGAGGATAATGGGATAAGCACTCTTGTGCTTTTTTACATCCAGTCCCCGTGTTTATGCACTATTGTAAATGTCATCTGTTCCCACCGGCACACGATGGCCTACGCTTACATAAAGCGGAACAGAATTTAACGTGTGAGCAAGATGTTATGTGTGCGTTCGCCCACGGGCCTCGGTTTAAAGTCCCATCCGAAGGACTTTTGGGGAGATTGGGGTCAGCACTGATGTTAACTCCAGGAGAAAAATCTCGACCGGAATCGAATCGGTTCGTCAAATTGCCAGGGCAATGTTCTGACCACTAGGCTAACCGTCCCCCCCCCCCCCCCCCCCCCCCAGTGAGAGAGAGAGAGAGAGGAGAGAGAGAGAGAGAGGAGAGAGGAGAGAGAGAGAGAGAGAGAGAGAGAGAGAGAGAGAGAAGAGAGAGAGACGAGGAGCAGAAGACAGACAGACAGACAGACAGACAGACAGACGAAGACAGACAGACTACACATTAGGGTCAGAGAGAGAGAGGGGGGTGGGGGGCAAGAGGAGAGAGAGAGAGAGAGAGAGAGAGAGAGAGGAGGAGAGAGAGAGAGAGAGAGAGAGAGAGGAGAGAGAGAGAGAGAGAGAAGAGAGAGAGAAGAAGACAGACAGACAGACAGACAGACAGACAGACAGACAGACAGACAGACAGACAGACAGACAGACAGACAGGACAGGACGAGAAGATTGAGGGTCAGGAGAGAGAGAGAGAGAGAGAGGGAGAGGAGGGGAAAGAGAGAGAGAGAGAGAGAGAGAGAGAGAGAGAGAGAGAGAGAGAGAGAGAGGAGAGAGAGAAGAGAGAGAAGCAGAGAAGAGACGAGAGAGATGAGACGACGAGAGATGAGAGAGAGAGAGCAGAGAGAGAGACAGACAGACAGACAGACAGACAGACAGACAGATGACTGATGACTGAGACGACGACTGACATATAGAGAGACAGCAGAGGAGACAGACAGACAGAGGGAGACAGACAGAAGACAGACAGACAGAGAGAGACAGCAGCAGACAGAGGAGACAGACAGACAGTCGAATGAGACTATAAACCGAGGCCCCGTGTACGCAGAACATCTTGCGCACACGATCCTGTTCCGCTTTTCGTAAGAGTAGGCCATCGTGTGCCGGTGGGAACAGATGACACGATATTTAAAAATGCATACACACGGGAACTGGATGTAAAAAAAGCACATGAGATGAAAGAATAATTTTTTTTTTAAATGATAATAATAAAAAAAAACAGACAGACAGTAAGCTCACAAAGAGATAGAGATCAAATCAAATCAAATCAAATTCTTTTATTACGAGGATAATGAAAAACACTCATGTGCTGTTTTACATGCAGTCCCCGCCCTAATCAGGGATTACATCAATTTAAGAAACACCTCCAATTAACAACAATTATACACCAAACAACAAGGCCAGAACAACAAGACAGTAATAAACAGAAGACAAGATGTAAAGACAGAAACATAATGAATAACAAAGGCGCAATACAGTGAACTTAAATTAACAATGATCCTTATAATAGAAAACAAGAGAGAGAAGAGAGAGAGAGAGAGAGAGAGAGAGAGAGAGAGAGAGAGAGAGAGAGAGAGAGAGAAGAGAGGAGAGAGAGAGAGAGAGAGAGAGAGAGAATCCTATTCCGCTTTTGGTAAGGCCATTGTGTGCCAGTGGGAACATGACAGATTTACAAAACTGCATACACAGGGGGACGGATGTAAATAAAAAGGTCTTGAGTGCTGTTTCCATTATGCTCGATATGAAAGAATACATAAATAAAATTATATAAATGAATAGTAGTGGTACTTGGATGGCACTGGCTTCTTGACTTGCTGCTTATTATCCATATAGCTCTTCTCTCTCTCTCTCTCTCTCTCTGGCTCAATACAAGCCGCCCTGACCTGACGACATTCAGCACGTGCTGTGTGCACGCACAGCACGGTTCATTGTCACGGCCTGTACTGGGTGAGTTGTAGAGCTAGAATGTGGTGGATTTGTTTTTCCATTTCAGAAGGAAGGGTTGTATTGGTGTAGGTTTAAGTTAGAGCTGGTGTAATTTAGGGGGTTGTGTAGTCAAGTCAAGTCAAGTCAAAATTTTATTTTCAGATGGTACATTGAGTAAGCATCAATTTGCTTTTTTTCGTCAAGCCATCT
>JASPKP010003287.1:15000-20287 GCA_030674155.1 Stramonita haemastoma
CCGATGAGACTATAAACCCAGGTGCGTGTGCGAACACACGCATGCAGTACATCTTGCAGTAGGCTACATCTTGCCACACATTAAATCCTGTTCCGCTTTTCGGCCATCGGTGTGCCAGTGAGAACAGATAACATTTACAAAACTGCATATACGCGGGGACTGGATGTAAAAAAACACATGAAAGCTTATTCCATTATCCTCGATGTAAAAGAATAAATAAATAAATAAAATAGAATAAAGTACTAGGCCTATCAGAGACTGTATAGCCTAACTACGCGGAGATAGATGACGAGCTTCAGGGCAGTTAGGCGTGCGCTATAGCTGTAGGCTACTGACTGAGAGCGCGCTAATGTACGAGTACGACCAGTAGGCTACAGGGCGCGGTAACTGGTCAGCTTCAGTGGTGGTAATTCAATCGTTGTACTGGCAGTAAAATATGTTTTTTACAGTCAAAAACAAACAAAATGTATATCTATAGAACTGTGTTGCATGCATAGAACTTGTTAGAAAATATTTGCAGATGCCCAAAATGAAATCTCTCTCTCTCTCTCTCTCTCTCTCTCTCTCTCTCTCTCTCTCTCTCTCTCTCTCTCTTCTCTCTCTCTCTCTCTCTCTCTCCTCTCTCTCTCTCCCTAGCCGGATAGCCTGATGGTCAGAACATTGCGCTGGCAATTTGACCACCGGGGTTCGATTCCGGTGGATGACATTTTTCTCCTTGAGTTAACATCAGTGCTGACTCCTCTCTCCCTAAACGTCCTTCGATGAGACTTTAAAACTGAGGCCCCGTGTGCGAACGCACGTAGAACATCTTGCGCACACGTTAAATCCTGTTCCGCTTTTCGTAAGAGTAGGCCATTGTGTGCGGGTGGGAACAGATAACATTTACAAAACTGCATATACACGGGGACTGGATGTAAAAAAGCACATGAGTGCTTATATTATTCCATTATCCTCGATATAAAAGAATAAATCTCCTCTCTCTCTCTCTCTCTCTCTCTCTCTCTCTCTCTCCTCTCTCTCTCTCTCTCTCTCTCTCTCTCTCCTCTCTCTCTCTCTCTCTCTCTCTCCCTCTCCCTCTCCCTCTCCCCTTTATGACTGATTTAACTCAACTACTCAATAGCTTGTCATTAACTGTTACAAAGAGACTGGTACATCAAACAATGAATTGTGGTTAAGCAGGTACTGAAAGTCGGAGAGAGATCAATTTATCAGATATTCTCTAGTATTCATACCTTCTCCTTTATTCATAAATAGCATTCTTGACAGTTTCAATTAATTTCTATGGCGAGAGTTAAAATGTTTTTGACTTTTTGTGAATTTATGTCCAAAATTTAGTGTAATTTATGACGCGTGGAAAGCCGCACCACTGATGACTGTTGTAACTACTGTTTTAAAACACTTGCAACAGGTGTTTTAAAACAGCAGTTTACAACAGTCATCAGTGTATGTAGTGCCGGCTTTCCACACGTCCATGCCTCTGACAGGCCAGCTGCCAGCGTGGTCGCGCTGAAACTGTGCAGACGGCTATCTCAGCGTAGAATCAGGTTCGATTCCCGGTCGAGGGGATTTTTCCTCCGGAGTTAGCCTAGTTAACATCAGTGCTGACTCTACTTCCCTGTAAAGTCTTTCGGGTGAGACTAAAAACCGAGGCCCCGTGTGCGTTCGCACGCACACAGAACATTTTGCGCGTTAAATCCTGTTCCGCTTTTCGTAAGAGTAGGCCATCGTGTGCCGGTGGAAACAGATAACAAGATTGACAAAACTGCATACACACGGGGACTGGATGTAAAAAAAACATATAATTGCTTATTCAATTGTCCTCGATATGAAAGAATAAATAAATAAATATCTTATACAGTCTCTGGTAGGCTAGTATAGAGCATGGAGAGACTTTTTTTCTTTTATATCGAGGATAATGGAATAAGCACTCTTGTGCTTTTTTACATCCAGTCCCCGTGTGTCTGCAATTTTGTAAGTGTCATCTGTTCCCACCGGCACACGATGGCCTACTCCTACGAAAAGCGGAACAGGATTTAACGTGTGCGCAAGATGTTCTGCGTGCGTTCGCACACGGGGCCTCCGTTTAAAGTCTCATCCGAAGGACTATCTCTCTCTCTCTGGGGAGAGAGATCTAGCAGACTACCTCAGTTTGAATAAAGGCTGCTTCTAACCCATGTAGGCCTTTTCTGCGAACGCATGCAGAACATCTTGTGCACACGTTAAATCCTATTCCGCTTTTCGTAAAGTAGGCCATCGTGTGCCTGTGGGAACCGATGACAAGATTTACAAAACTGCATACACACGGGGATTGGATGTAAAAAAACAAACAAAAGCACATGAGTGATTATTACATTATCCTCGATTTAAAAGAATAATAAATAAATAATAAATTTCACAATGCTTTACAGTTTTTTTGTTGGTTGTTTTTTTTGTTATGTTTTGTTTTGAGTTCGTTTTTTTTTTTTTTTTTTTTTTTTTTTTTTTTTTTTTTTTTTTTTTGGGGGGGGATACCCAAAAACTGACCATTGGTTTACATGGGGGAGGGAAAAAACATACTTTTTAAAATCCAGTCATTGGTCTGAGCAGGGGCTATCATTAATCAAAACCAATAACTTCAAGCAAACTTAGAGAGAGAAAGGAGAGAGAGAGAGAGAGAGAGAGAGAGAGAGAGAGAGAGAGAGAGAGGAGAGAGAGAGAGAGAGAGAGAGAGAGAGAGAGAGAGAGAGAGAGAGAGTAGAGAGAGAGAGAGAGGAGAGGAGAGAGAGAGGAGAGAGAGAGAGAGAGAGAGAGAGAGAAGGCAAGGAAAGGGCAAGGCAAAGCAAGGCAAATTCTTTTATTCGGGATAATAGATAAGCACTCGTGTGCTTTTTTACATCCAGTCCCGTCCTTTTCAGGGATAACATCAAGATAAAAAAAGATACCCTCAACCAAACAACAACAATTATAATGATCCAAATACCAAGAGCAAGAGCGAGAGAGAGAGAGAGAGAGAGAGAGAGAGAGAGAGAGAGAGAGAGAGAGAGAGAGAGAGAGAGAGAGAGAGAGAGAGAGAGAGAGAGAGCGAGAGAGAGAGAGAGAGAAGAGAGAGAGAGATGAGAGAGAGAGAGAGAGAGAGAGAAGAGAGAGAGAGAGAGAGAGAGAGAGAGAGAGAGAGAACAAAAAACAGGAGAAAATTATGACCTAAGCTGGAAATGCAAAATAAAACAAAACGAATGAAATGCCAAACATAAACAACCAGAAATGAAAAAAAGAAAATTAGAATGAAGATGGTGGCGTTCTCCCTCTGCCAAACCCGCGTGTTAGGCGTCGACCACTAATGACCACGGGAGGAAGAACCTGAGTGTGACTCCTGCATAGTATAGCCCTGCTGGTTCGCTGACTGTGATCCTGCATAGTATATGCCTGCTGGTTCGCTGAGTGTGACTCCTGCATAGTATAGCCCTGCTGGTTGGCTGAGTTTGACTCCTGCATAGTATAGCCCTGCTGATTCGCTGAGTGTGACTCCGCATAGTATAGGCCTGCTGGTTGGCTGAGTGTGACTCCTGCATAGTATAGGCCTGCTGGTTGGCTGAGTGTGACTCCTGCATAGTATAGCCCTGCTTGTTGGCTGAGTGTGACTCCTGCATAGTATAGGCCTGCTGGTTGGCTAAGTGTGATCCTGCATAGTATAGGCCTGCTGGTTCGCTGAGTGTGACTCCTACATAGTATAGGCCTGCTGGTTGGGCTGGAGTGTGCCCACAGATAGCCTACTGATAGCAATTTGATGACCGAGTTTTGATTCCCCGGTCGAGGGGGATTTTTCTCCTGGAGTTAACATATCAGTGCTGACTCCATTCTCCTCAAAAGTCTTTCGGATGAGACGATGAGACTGTAGACTGAGGCCCCATGTGCGAACGCACGCAGCACATTTGCTGCGCACACGTTTAAATCATGTTCTGCTTTCGTAAGAGTAGGCCATTGTGTGCCAGGGGAACAGATGACATTTCCAAAAACTGCATACCACACGGGGACTGGATGGGGAAAAAAAAACGTATGAATGCTTATTCCATTATCCTCGATATAAAAGAATAAATAAATAAATAAATCAACAAATAAATAAATAAATAAATAAATAAATAAATCAATCAATAAATAAATAAATAAGGGTCCTGTCTCTTCTGGCTGCTTGCAGACTTCTTTCCCCAGCTAGCGTGGTTGCAGCCCCGAACTGTGGTTTCTTCCTTGTATGCTGTTCTACGGGATAGATAGCTCAGTGGTTCAAGTGCTCGCTTTCAATTCCCCCGCCAAGGCGTGGTTGCCAATTGGATGGGTGACCGTTTGCGCGCCTTGGCTTCAGTACAGTTCCCCCAGTTCAAACCCCGCTGTCAATGGGTACCTGCCCTCTTTTAGAGTCAGGGAGGGAAAGTACCGAGGGAGAGATATGGGCGGCCGCCCTCAATATGCTGGCCCCCTAGAGAAGCTGAGTCTCTGACCCCTCGCTCCTCAACGACCCACCACGGTTATGGAACACCTTTACCTTTACCTTATGTTGTTGATAGGACTGACTGTGAGTGTTGAAATGTACAGACTGTGTCTTCACAAAACCACTGTGTCCAAACTGTAAAAAGCCTTCAGTGGTCTAGGTGGTAACGCGCCTTGCCTAGAAGCAAAAAGTCCGGCCGGAGGTGCGGTGGTTCGTAACCCCGTTTGGGCCCATAATTTTTCCCCCATCCATTTGACCCTGAGTGGTGGTCTGGGCGGTAGTCTTTTTGGATGAGACATAAACCGAGGGTCCCGTGTGTTTACACATCGCTATTTAGCACATGTAAAAGAACCCCCGGCAACAAGGGGGTTGACCCTGGCAAAATTCTGTAGAAAAAAAAACACTCTGATAGGGAAACAAATACAGTTGCATGCAGGAAAAAGAAAAAAAAAAAGGGTAAGGCGCTTGCACCTTGTGGCGACGCGCTCTCCCCGGGGAGAGCAGCCCCGAATTTCATCAGAGAAATCTGCTTGTGGACAAAAAGTGGTACAAAATACAAAAAAAAAAAACAAAAAAAAAAATACTGTCAGCCCCTCACAGGGAGCTGAGAAGAGGCTGCAGCTTGTTTCTCCTGCTGCTTACTCCCGGCGGAAAGTCTTTTTTGACATAATAAATATACAGTTGCCATTTTGATTTTCTAGCAGTGTTCAAGACCAGTTCTGTGTGGTTGTTTTTTGGACTGAAATTTTGACCCAAATTGCCTTACCCACGCTATAGGCACCTTCTATGAACCACGTTTTCGGCTGTCTTTAAATCGGTTTTAAA
>JASPKP010003288.1:10000-20280 GCA_030674155.1 Stramonita haemastoma
AAGAAGAAGGAGGAGACTTTACGAGACGGTGGCAGGATGGTTAAGACGTTCACCTGCCAATATGTAAACCGTGAGTTTCTGGGTTCGTACCCAGCCTCGCCCTTTCTTCCAAGTTTGATGAAAAAATCGAACTGAATGTCAAAGTCATTCGGATGAGACTAGAAACCAAGGCCCCGTGTGCGAACGCTCGCAGAACATCTTGCTCACACGTTAAAATCCCGTTCCGCCTTTCGGAAGAGCAGGCCATCGTGTGCCGGTAGGAGCGGATGACACAATTAAAAAAACAAACAAAACGAACCAGCACGCACACAGTGTCGTGTTTAGACACCATCCCTGAGGAAAAAAATAATGGGTAGGCGCTGCACTTGTGGCGACACGCTCTCCCCGGGGAGAGTAGCCCGAATTTCAGGCAGAGAAATCTGCTGTGACATAAAGTGGTATATAAAAAAAAATAATAAAGACAGGGCTGTAAGGGGAGACTATAAAGACAATGACAATAAAGGGAGGTCACCCAGCCCAGTGACTTGGTTCCCTGCAGGATGGGACAACCTCAGTGAGGTGATGTGTACAGCTTCTTCACGCTCCACTGCTCTCCCCTGTCTCCACCCTGTCAGAGATGTCATGCATACAAGAGAGACATGAACAGTGAAGATGAGGGTAATGGACGAAAAAAGAGAGAGAGAGAGAGAGAGAGAGAGAGAGAGAGAGAGAGAGAGAGAGAGAGAGAGAGAGAGAGAGAGAGAGAGAGAGAGAGAGAGAGAGAGAGAGAGAGAGAGAGAGAGAGAGAGAGAGAGAGAGAGAGAGAGAGAGAGAGGCAAGGCAAGGCAAGGCAAGGCAAGGCAAAGGCAAAGTATTTTATTCGAGGATAATAGATAAGCACTCGTGTGCTTTTTTACATCCAGTCCCCGCCCTTTTCAGGGATACATCAAGTTGAAAAGATACTAAACAATGAAACTTTACGCAGTACCAAACAACACACAAATAAGGACACTATATATGGTAAGGTAATAAAAATGCACTCGTTCAGAAGACAAAATCAGTTGACACAATAAAAAAATTTTGATTATGGAAGAAAAGAAAAGTGTTAATAGGTAAGGAGCAAACAAAAAACAAGATGAAATAAACAACTGAAAACATCAATCCACCACCATCTGTCAAAAGTTATACATGTGATATAAATCATACATTTGGATAAAAAAAGGGGGGGGGGGATTTAACTAATATCCTTATTGGAGGGGGGGGAGATACTACCAATAAAAACTAAAACTAAAATAAATAAGATAAGATAAAAAGAAGGGAGAAAAAAAAGTTACGTAAAACATCCTAGATGTTTCAAAAGAATAGGCAGAGAGAGAGAGAGAGAGAGAGAGAGAGAGAGAGAGAGAGAGAGAGAGAGAGAGAGAGAGAGAGAGAGAGAGAGGAGAGAGAGAGAGAGAAGAGAGTGAGAGAGAGAGAGGAGAGAGAGAAGAGAGAGAGAGAGAGAGAGAGAGAGAGAGAGAGAGAGAGGAGAGAGAGAGAGAGAGAGAGAGAGAGAGAGAGAGAGAGAGAGAGAGAGAGAGGAGAGGAGAGAGAGAGAAGAGAGAGAGAGAGAAGAGAGAGAGAGAGAGAGAGAGAGAGAGAGAGAGAAGGGGGGGGGGAGAGATCACTAACTAGTGACACACAAATCAAATTCAACTTAGCTATAAAAATGAAATCTACACATTGTAGATAAAATACTCATAGTTTATATATATTGTAATGATCAATCTCTGTGAAATAGCCAATGTATTCACAAAAATGAATAACTACACAGTATATTTAAAAAACACATACTAACTAAACTTAAAACATTGAGATATTAAGACAACATTTATCAAGCTCTATAATAGTCAACTTTCAGAATAAAGTTGAAAACATGAAATATGAATACAGCCTTCGTCAAGATAGAGAGAGAGAGAGAGAGAGAGAGAGAGAGAGAGAGAGAGAGGAGAGAGAGAGAGAGAGAGAGAGAGAGAGAGGAGAGAGAGGAGAGAGAGAGAGAGAGAGAGAGGAGAGAGAGAGAGAGAGAGAGAGAGAGAGAAGAGAGAGAGAGAGAGAGAGAGAGAGAATGAATGAATGAATAATCTTTATTTTTTCAAGGGTAAACAGAGTAAGTAATCATTACATACTTTTTTTCATCCGGCCCTTGCCCTGATCAGGGAATAAAGCTAAGAAACCCCTCCCTACCTCTACATACCAGCATCACCACCAGTAGCAGTTCAAACAATATTTTAAAAAAGAAAACAGAATACATTCAACAAAACGCGACATCCCAACTGCATACACTAATAATGAGAGAGAGAGAGAGAGAGAGAGAGAGAGAGAGAGAGAGAGAGAGAGAGAGAGAGAGAGAGAGAGAGAGAGAGAGAGAGAGAGAGAGAGAGAGAGAGAGAGAGAAGAGAGAGAAGAGAGAGGAGAAGAAAGAGAGATGGTGATATATATATATCCAACAGGATGAGTCTGGTTCAGCATTTTTTGATGCATCAAGTGAAATTGAAGGCGAACTTTGAAGGTTGTCAATGATTGGTGCTGTTTGATTGAATCGGGAAGGGAGTTCCACAGCACAGGGCCCTGAGTATAGTAAACTAGATTTGAAACAAGTCTATTCTTGGGACTGGGAGAGAGAGAGAGAGGAGAGAGAGGAGAGAGAGAGGAGAGAGAGGAGAGAGAGAGAGAGAGAGAGAGAGAGAGAGAGAGAGAGAGAGAGGAGAGGAGAGAGAGGAGGAGAGAGAGAGAGAGAGAGAGAGAGGAGAGAGAGAGAGAGAGATTTTCCTGCCTGTGGCTTTTTGTAACAAATTCTCAAAACGGTTGAAACATAATTATTCTAAATTTTTCTTCTGTTTAGAACAAATGTCTTTCGTTTTAATTGTCGTAATATCTCAAAGAAATTAAAAACTAACAATTTTTTAAAACAAGTACCCACACATGTAAATATAATAAATTTTCTGATAAAATATGTCTGTGGTTATAAAAATATAATTTTGTTAGGTTGCGACTTTTTTCACCAGATGTAAAAACAAAGCGAACCTTTTTTCCCTATTCGTTGATAAAGCTGTGGTTTGTTTCTCCTTATATTTATCTTATTATCTGCATTCACATGGAGGCTCATAGATCAAACGCAGATGCATGGCAAAAATGGAGAAAACAGAATTTTTTAAAAGTTTGTTTTTTGGGTGTGACGGGATAGCTCAGTGGTCAGAGCAATCGTTTCCCGAAGCTAAGGTTTAAGCAGCATCGAACGTGGTTACCAAGTAGATGGTGTGACCGTTTGACGCCTCGTTTCTCTACAACCACGTAGGTTACGGGACACCTTTACTTTTACCTTTTAAGGAAAGCTCATGAATTCTTTTTTTTTGTTTCCCAGCTAAATGGGTACCTGCCCTCTTTAGGGTCAGGGAAGGAAAAGCAGCGAGGGAGAGGAGATGGGCGCCGCCCTCAACATGCTGGCCCCCAGAGAAGTGAGGTTTTTCGATGCCTCGCTCCCCTACGACCACAATGGTTATGTGACACATTCACATTATCTTTTTTTAATTGGTCTTGAGGATTTTGTGCACTCTCTAGCTGTGACTCCAGCGTGCCCAGAGCAGATAACTGTGCAAAACACGGAGGTGTGGAAAAAAGAAAGGTTGGAGGAAAAAGAAAAAGGAAGATGTTATGAAAGAGCTTGAAGATAAAAATACTTTAAAGAAGAAGAATTTTGAAGAAACAGGATTTGAAAAAGGAAAATTTTGAAGGAGAATTTGAAGAAGATTTTGAAGAGGAGAATTTGAAGAAGGAGAACTTGAAGAAGGAGAATTGGAACGAAAAATGTTTGAAGAAGAAGAATTTGAAGGAGATGAAGGATTTTGGAAAATTTCGAAAAAAGAACTTTTAAAAACAGAATAAAGTAAATATTTCCAGAATTGTTGAAAAATCAAAAAAAAAATGTGAAAAACATAAATTGGACGAATAAGAAGAAGTCAAAGAAATGCGAAGAAGAAAGCAAAGAAGGAAAATGCTAAAATGGCAAAAAAACTGCGAAAAATGCGTGAAGAAGAAGAAGAAGAAGAAGAAGAAGAAGAAGAAGAAGAAGAATTATCAAGAACAAAGAGAAAAAGAAGAACAACAAAAACAAGAAAAAAGCGACAAGCAGGCAAACAAACTTACCTTACTGTTAAATGAACGATGCCCCCCCCTTAAAATGTCTGTCAAAAAATGCACACAAAAAAAAAAAAAGATAAAAATGAATCACAAACTTCTTTTTTTTTTCGAAAAAAAAAAACCCAAAAAAAGGAAAATTTTTGTCCAATAAAACCAGTCAACAAGAAAAAAAAAAAAATGCAAAAAAACAAACAACATTTTTTTTGGGGCCCCAAAAAAATAGAAAAAAATTGTCCCGGGGTTTTTTCTTTCATTTATGTTGCCTTTCATTCCCCGTGTAAAAACCGATAGGCAATTTCCCCCAAAAAAAAAAGGGGCATTAATATACAAGTTTATTATTAAAGCATCAGTTGTCAAAGGCATAAAAACAAAACGGAAAAAAAGGCCATTACAGTTTTTACCCGGATAACAACCCCCCAACCATTCCCCGTTTTTTGTTTTCTTGTCGTGTTTATGTTTTATTTATATGAATGAGAATAACAGGAAAAAAAGAAAAAAAAAATTGTGCGTTTGATTATTCTTGTTATTTTGTTGTTTTTGTTTTTTTTTGGGGTTTTTGTTTTATTGTTCTTGTTCTTTGTTGGTTCTTTTCTTTTTCTTTTTTCTCTTGTTCATTTTGTTCTTGTTTTTTAGAGGGGGAGAAGGGGGGAGGAGAGAGAGGAGAGGGGGAGAAAGGGAGAGGGGAGGAGAGAGAGAGAGAGAGGGGAGGGAGAGAAAAAAGAGAAGAGAAAGGGGACAGAGAAGAAAGAAAAAAGGAAAAGGAGCACACAGAGAAAAAGATAGAAAAAATGGATGGTAGTAGGAGCAGAAAGGCAGACAGCCGGAGACGACAGACAGGAGACAGAGGTACAAACAGATTAAAAAAAAAAGGCAGAAGACACCCCAAAAGAAAAGTAAAAACAGAAGAGAGAATGCAGACAATAAAACAAACGATGAAAGACAAAAAAATTTAGGATGCCCCTGGGTCATCGACAGATTGGGTGGGGGGGGGGGGGGGGGGGGGGGCGAGGGAGGAGGACAAAATTCATGTTGAGGGGCCCCTTCCCCCCCCTCCCTCACCAACAGGCAATCACCAGTTTTGTCTCTTTGTTTTTGTAAAGGCCCCACCCCCCCCTTTTGTCCCCCGTCTGTATGTTAAAAACTTCCTCTCTTCTCTCTTCTTTCTCTTCTTTCTTTCTTCTCTTCTCTCTTCTTCTTTTTTCCCCTCTTCTTCACTATCTCTTTCTCTTTATACCAAACTTATCTCACTTTCTCTTCTTTTCTTCTCTCTCTCTTCTTTTTTTCTCTCTCTCTCTCCTCTCTTTTTCCCCTTTTTTTCCCCCCTCTCTCTTCTTACCCCCCCCCCCCCCCAACATTACAAAACACACAAAAAATCCACGCAGCCGCACAAACATCACCACGCGGGGTGGGGCGGGCGGGAAACAACACAAACAAAACCCCAAAACACAAAAAAAAACACACCACAAAACCCAAAACCCCCCAAAAACACACACAAAAACACAGAGAATATTTTTTGTATTTTCATTTAGATCTTTTTCTTTAGAGAACATTTTGAGCGCTTTTCGTTTTCTGATTTTTTGTTTGTCAAGTAATAGTAATTTTGGGTTTTTTTTTTTATTGTTGTTGCTGTTACTGTAATTAATTTTATTTGTTTTGTTACTTTGGAAATTTCTTTGTTATTTAGGATTTGTTTAACCTTATTTTTTTATCGAGCCCAAACAAGCAGGTCACTGATGCATTACAACCCCTTTTTTTCCCCCCCTTTGCCCCCCCCCCCCCTCTTCTTGTTTATCTCACTTTTAAAGTCTATATCACTTAAATTTTAAAAACACCCCCCGAAGTGATGTCAAGTGGTAAAATCAAAAGCCCTACACATTTATTTTAAATTTTTTTTTATTTTTTTAAAAAAACGCGAATTTAAATTCTTTGACAGATTATAAAATATAACCCTCTACACGCCAAAACCCTTTACGAAAAAAAAAATGAATGAAAACGATCACCCCAACCCCCCTAGACAGTGAGAATTTTAGGGGGAATGCCCTTTTTAGCAGACAAGGGGAAATGAAAATGGCCCCGAACGTCTGCTAGCCGACCTCAGCAGGTGATGGAAGGTCCCCAAAAAAACCGGTTTTTTACAGCATAATGGCCAGCAAAAAGGAGCTTTAGGACTTGTTTATAGTTTTGGGGGGGGACTTAAACAATACACTCATTGTGAAGGAAAAGGGGTTTTTGAGAAGAGTTTTTTTTTTTGTGTTGGTAGGGGAAAAAATGGAGGGAAATGTTGGACATTCTATTTCAGGGTCGATGTTAAACACGACAGGTGTGCACGCGCATTGTTTCTCAATTTTGCCATTTTTGGGGCTGGACGAAAAGGGTTAAATTTTCCCCAAAGATGGAATGAGATGGTGTGTCGCACGATGTTTTAGTCCCCTTTTTTTTTTTCCCCAAAAAACCAGAAATCTTAGACCGTTATACCCCGTTCCGCTTTTCGTAAGAGTAGCCCGTGGGGGGGAAACAGATGACATTAAAAAACCCATACCCCGGGGACGGATGAAAAAGAAATTGAAGCTTATTCCTTATCCTCGATTAAATATAAAAAAATTTAAAAAAAGTGCATTCATCAAAATTTTTTTGGAGGTTTTTATGGGAGGAGAGTGTTTGATGTTAACTCCCCCGGAAAAAACCCTTGACCAGGACCTCGTGGTGGGAAAGAGTCGTAAAGCTCATTTCTAAAATCGGCTATCTCCCTAAGTTCAATATGAACACTTAGAGGATGGTCTTTCTAAGATGGTGTGATGGAAAATTAAAAAAAAAATTTGGATTAAACGGTTTTTTTAAAAACAACAAAAAAATTTTTATATTTTTTTTTGCATTTTTTTTAAAATTTGTTTTCATATATTTTTTACTTACCATCCCCCTGTCTCCCCCCTTCTATTATTTAAAAGCCCTTAGGTTACCACGAAAATTTTCCCCCGAAAGAGGATTTTTCTGAGTGTGAGATAATGCAATTAGAATTTTTTCCCCTTTTTGTTTCCCCAAACCTTGGGTGTTTTTTTTCCCCGAAGGAAAAAACGGGGGAGGGTTGTAGTGGCAGGCATCGTTTTTCCCCGGGAAGGTTTAGCAGCTCGAGGTGGTTTTAGTGATGAGGAGGTTTGGGCCTTGGTTAAGCGTCCTAGTTCCGAGCTGTCAAGGTCCCCCCCCTTTTAGGGTAGGGGGTTTAAAGAGCGAGGGGAGGAGATGGCCCCCCCCTAATATTTGGCCTTAAAAAAGCAAGGTCGGAGTCTCTTTTTTTACAACCACAAAAAAATTTTTTAAAAATTTTAACAACAAAAAAAAACAAAAATAAAAAAAAATAAAAAATTAATATAATAATATAATAATATTAATAATAATAAAAATAATAATAATAAATAATAATAAAAAAAATGATAATAAGGATTTGTATAGCGTTTTTTTTTCAAAAAAAAAAAAGGTTGTTGACTAAAACAAAATCAAAAAAATTACTTTTAAAAATTCAAATATAACAACAAAGCAGAGCAGCGCGCCCCAAACCCTAAAACGTTATGCACTTTGGGGGGGGGATGTTAAAAGGAGGGAAGGTAAAAGATTGAAGAGAAGGAGAAAATTTTTGGTTTGAAAAAAGTGTGTTTTGAGGTTGGTTTAAAAGTGTATAAGTGGTTTTTTCCGGAGGGGGGAGAGGAAGGTCATTGATGATAAAAAGTTATGGGAAAGCTTTCCCTTTTTAAGGAAGTCTTAGTTCTTTTTGTTGAACCCAAAAAATTTTATAGATTGTTTTAAATTTTTTTTTTGGGGGCCCCTTTGTTTTGTTTTATTTTGTTTTTTGTATGTTGTAGTATGTATGTTGTGTGTGGGGTTGTGGTGTGTGTTTTTTTTTTTTGGGTTTTTGTGTGTGTGTGTGTTTTTGTGTGTTTTGTGGGGGGGCGGGGGGGTGTGTTGTTTGTGTGTTTTTGTGTGGTGTGTTTGTGTGGTGCATGTGTTTGTATGTTTGTGTTTGTGTGTTTGGTGTGTGTTTGTGTTATGTGTGTGTTTTTTTTTTGGTGTGCCAGGTGCGTTCAGGACGGGAAAGAGAGAGAGAGATTTGTTTTTTATTTGATTTATTTTAATATGGGATAAGGAAAAAACATCGTGTGCTTTTTTTCTCAGTCCGTGGTATGCAGTTTTGAAAAAATTTTTTTCCCCCCCCCGGAAGATGCCCCATTTCGAAAGCGGAACGGATTTAAGTGTGCGCAAGGTGTTTGCGTGCGTTTGCACACGGGGCCTCGGTTAAAAATCTATCCGAAGGACTTTTGGGGAGAGTGGAGTCAGCATGAGTTAACTCCGGGGGAAAAAATTTCCCCAACCGGCTCGCCTGGGTCGTCAAATTGCAGTGTAATGTTTGCCCCCGGCTATCCCTTCCCCCCCCCCCCCCCCCCCCCCCAGAGAGAAGGGGAGAGAGAGGGGGAAAGAGAGGGGAGAGAGAGAGAGGAAGAGAGAGAGGAGGGGAGAGAGAGAAGGAAAAGGGGAGGGAAGGAGGAAAAAGAGAGATGAGAGAGGGGAAGAGAGGAGGGGAGGGGGAAGAGAAGGGGAAAAGGGGAAGACAGAAAAAGACAGACAGGGACAGGACAGACAGGGGAAAAGGGCAGAACAGAGACAGAGAACAGAGGGAAAAAAAGAGAAAGGGGAAAAAAAGAGAGAGGGGGAAAGGAAAAAAAGAAGAAACAGAAAACGACAGAAGAGGAGAGAGACAGACAGACAAAAAAAAAGGCTAGGACGAGAAGCAAGAGAAGACAAAGGAGAGACAAAAAACGAGACATGCATCAGACAGGTCTAAATTTTATTTAAAAAAGAACACTGGATAAACAAACCAAAAAGAAAGATTTAAGGGGAAAGAAGACAAAAATATTTCACAAACAGTTTTTGCTATTGAGATGTGTTTTGTTTTTTGAGTCCTTTAAAATATATGTCAATGAAATTTGGCTTTTCCCTTCAGTTCTTTGTCCCCTGGTAATCACTCCCACGGGCTCATTTGACCTAACCAAACCTAGCCAGGTTCGTTCTGTTGTTGGCGCTTTTTTTTTTCAAGACATTGAGAAGTTCGGAGACTTCTAACAGAAAGATTCTTCTGTCGGTCTTATCTGTCGTCGTCTGTTGTCGTTGTCTCTGTATTTTTGTTTTGTTTTGTATATTATCTGTCTGTCTGTTGTCTATTGTCTGTTTTGGTGTTGTACGTCTGTTGTTGTTGTCGTCTGTTGTATCTGTTGCTGTCTTTTGTATGTTACTCTTGTCTCTGTGTTTTTTATGTGTCTGTATATCCTATGCATTTTCTTGTCTTGTCTCTTTTTTACATATTCATTCTTTTTCCTTTATAAAAATATAATAATAATTAAAAATAATAATAAAATAATAATAATAATAATAATAAAGGAATTTGTATAGCGCTATATCTTGTAAAAACAAATCAAAGGCTTGCATTCAACCCAAACAAAAATCAACAGCAATTTACGTTTTAACAAATTTGAATGTACACACACACGCACGCCCCACGCGTGCTGTCTTTATCTATCATCTTTTTCTCTGTGTCCCCCTTTTCTTTTTTTGCCCATTATGTATAGAAATATCAAGAAAAGCTGATTTTAGCTTTTTGATCACAAAATTTAAAACAAAAAGCAGGCCCGTCTTCAGTAGAGTTCCTTTTTTACCAAACTAGATCTTGTCCCTAATGTGATTTCGATTTTTTGGTTTTCCCTTAAGGAATGCAGTTCAGTTTTTTATTTTTTTCCATGTGTTCTCCTGTTTAAAAATCTGTTCAAAACTCTATTTTTATTTCGTTTAATCACCAAAACCCCCACCCCAATTTTTTCCTTTTTCATTGGGGTTTTTTTACGGTCTCTTGTGCTGGTGTGTGTGTGGTGGTGTTTGGTGTGTGTTGGGTTTTTGTTGTTTTTGGTTTTGGGGGTGGTTTTTGGGGGTTGTGTTGTGTGTGTGTGGTGTGGTGTGAGTGTTGTTTGTAGTCTTCAATTTTACGTCTTACATACACTGATACCCGGGTTGTTTTTTTTTGTTGTGGGGTGTTTGTGTGTGTGTGGTGTTGGTTTGTGTTTTTTGGTTTTGTGTTTGGGTTT
>JASPKP010003290.1:0-10000 GCA_030674155.1 Stramonita haemastoma
AATGGCCGGCTCTTTCGAAAAGTGGAACACAATTTAAAGTGTGTGCAAGGTGTTCTCCGTGCGTTCACACTCGGGCCTCGGTTTATAGTGTCATCCGAAGAATTTTTTAAGGGGGGGGGGAGGGGGAGTGGAGTCTGGACGTGTGTTAACTCCAGGGGAAAATAGTCTTGAACGAGATTCGAACCCGAGTCGTCAGATTGCGAGCGCAATGCTCTAAACACTAAGCTATCCCGTCCCCCAAGACGAGACAGAGAGAGAGAGAGAGAGAGAGAGAGAGAGAGAGAGAAGAGAGAGAGAGAGAGAGAGAGAGAGAGAGAGAGAGAGAGAGAGAGAGAGAGAGAGAGAGAGAGAGAGAGAGAGAGAGAGAGAGAGAGAGAGAGAGAGAGACAGACAGACAGACAGACAGACAGACAGACAGACAGACAGACAGACAGACAAGATAGACAGACAGACAGACAGACAGACAGATAGACAGACAGACAGACAGACAGACCGACCGACCGACCGACAGACAGACAGACAGAGACAGATAGACAGACAGACAGACAGACAGACAGACAGAGATAGAGACAGAGAGACAGAGATACAAAGATAGAGACAGAGAGAGATGGCACAAAACTGAGACAACAATGAATGAAATGAAGAAACATACACAATCATATTCATAAATCATACAACAGGAACATAATTTATGAGACCCTTTTCACATCAGTGAACATCAAGTGTAGACTGCAAAGACCAACAGACTGATGATTATACTGACTGGAAGACTTGTCGATGAATCGGCGTTAAATTCTCACCACAATTGTGTAACCTTCATTATTCCTGCTATTAAAGTGCGCAAATTTAGTAAAAAGAAACGAAACCAAACAACAAACAAACAAACAAATAACACACACAGAGACACACACAGAGACACACACAGAGACACAACACAGACAGACAGACAGACACAACACGACACAACACAACACACAACACACACACACCACACACACACACACACAACACACACACACACACACCACGCGCGCGCGCGCCGCACACACACACACACACACACACACACACACACACACACACACACACACACACACACACACACACACACACACACACACACACACACACGCAGAAAGGAACCTTTTCTTCTTTTTTTTTGAAACCACAATGAAAATTACATGTAATTTTAATGGCCCCTGGATTAGATGACCCAATTTCTCTTGAATACTTTTTTTTATTTATTATTTTTTTTTTTTACAAAGTATGTTTAATGTTGATCATTATCAAATCAATTCTGCTGGTCCGTAAATATTGGGGATGTAAAAATGAGGAAATAAGGATGGAACCTGAGAATTGCTGTGTTACTCCATGGCGTGAAATGATGGGCAGTGAACTGGATTTTTTTTCCAGATCTCTTTCACAGAGTGGTTAGCACTGCTACGAGTTTTTCTTTCTTTTCTTTTTATTTATTTTGTATCACTTTATGTCACAGCAGATTTCTCTGCGTGAAATTCAGGCTGCTCTCCCTGTGGAGAGCGCATCGCCACAAGCGCAGCGCCTACCCATTATTTTTTTTCTTCCCTTTTTCCTGTCTGCAACTGTATTTGTTTTTCCTATTTCGGAATGACTCTTTTTCTACAGTATTTTGCCAAGTACAACCCTGTTGTTGCCGTGGGTTCTTTTACGTAAGCTAAATAATGATGTATAACACACGGGATCTCAGTTTATCGTCTTATCCGAAAGACTAGCACCCAGACCACCACTCATGGTCTAGTGGATGGGGGAAAAGTTTGGGGCCCAAACGGGATTCAAACCACCGCATACTCCGACCCGGACTTTTCGCTTTCTAGGCAGGCGCGTTACCTCTAGACCACCGATCTACGCAGACTTGTTGCCTTCACGTGTTAGACATCACATTGCATCGAAAATGGAATTCTAGTTTATTTTCTGGGAGTGGGGTGGGGATAGCCCAGTGCAGTGGTTAAAGCCGGGATAGCCTAGTGGTCAGAACATTGCGCTGGCAACTTGATGACCCGAGTTCGATTCCCGTTGGAGGGGAATTTTTTTCCATGAAGTTAAAATCAGTGCTGACTCCACTCTCCTCAAAAGTCTTTCGAATGAGACTGTAAACCGAGGCCCCGTGTGCGAACGCACGCGGAACATCTTGCGCACATGTTTAATACCTGTTCCGCCTTTCGAAAGAGAAGGCCATTGTGTGCCGGTGGGAACGGATGACAAAAATTGACAAAAACACACGGGACTGGATGTAAAAGAGCACACGAGTGCTTATTCCATTATCCTCGAAATAAAAGAATAAATAAAGAAAAGAATAAACAAATAAATAAATCCGATTTAGGGAGCGGACCATCAACCAGTCAACACCATTTGCAGGGATGGATTGCGCTGATATCATGTTTAGGCCATTTGTGTTTAGCACTGCTGTCCTGATTGCCTTCTTTAGGGGGCGGGATAGCTCAGTGATCAGAGCGCTTGCTTTCCCCCAGTCAAGTTAAACAGCGTCGAGCGCGATTACAAGTTGGATGGGTGACTGTTTGCGGCCCTTGGCTTCAGTACAGTCCCCTAGTTCACCCAGCTGTAAATGGGTACCTGCCCTCTTTAGGGGTCAAGGAAGGTAAAGCAGCGAGGGAGAGGAGATGGGCGCCGCCCTCAATATGCTGGCCCCCTAGAGAAGCTGAGGTCTCTGACGCCTCGCTCCCCTACGATCACACAGGTTATTGAGCACCTTTATTGGGCACCTTTACCGGACCTTTTAGTCAGTGTTTCCGTATGAATGCGTGCGTATATAAATAACCTTGTAGTAAAGAAACATCAAAGTCATGAGAAGAATAACTGACAAACAGCACCAACAACAGCAGAAGCACTATCACCAGCACCAACAGTAGCAGCAATTACAACAATAATAACAGCAACAGCAGCTGACATTTTAAATTCAAGCTCAAGACCCATTTCTTTCAAATCTAAGATTGTCCCCTTCTGTTTTCATCTCCTATCTGTCTGTCCCTGCCTTTAACCATCTGAAATCCCCAATCACCGTGCCAAAGTGTGCAACCTTTATGTGTCCATGCGCGCGTGCGTTTGCGTGTATGTATGTATGTATGTGTGTGTGTGTGTGTGTGTGTGTGTGTGTGTGTGTGTGTGTGTGTGTGTGTGTGTGTGTGTGTGTGTGTGTGTGTGTACATTCGAATTTGTTAAAACTATTATTATTTTGTTATTGGCTGCTTGTATAAGAAATATGTAGAATGCAGGCGCTTGGATTTATATTTTTGCAAGATATAGCGCTATAGAAATTCCATGTCTTGTTATTATCATTAACTTCCACTACCATTACCAAAAATGAGGAGAAAAACCCCAAACAACACAACACAAAACAAAACAAAACTAAACCAACAGTTCAAAACACAAAGCGAAAATCTGCCATGAGATGCAAAGTAAGCCTGGTTTTGACGCACACACACATGCACACTCACACACACACGCGCACGCACGCACACACACACACACACACACACACACCACACACACACACACACACACCACGCACGCACGCACGCACGCACGCACGCACACACACGTTCGAGGGGGTTCGGATGAGACTTTAAACCGAAGCCCCGTCTGCGAACTCACGCAGAACATATTGCAAAGACACACACACGCACACATACAGACATACAGACATACAGACACACACAGACACACAAACAGACACAGACACATACACACACATCCCAAACACACACACAGATACACATACATATACGCGCGCGCGCACGCGCGCACACACACAGATACACAGACACACAGACACAGATACACAGACACACAAACACAGACACATGCGCATACACATCCTAAACACACACGCACACGCGCACGCGCACGCGCACGCGCGCACGCACGCACACGCACACACACTTTATATCTTTTTCTAATGTGTCGAAGGTCACTTTTTGTAAAGCGATATCAAAGTAAGGACCACAAACTTTCCAATGTGATAAGTATGTAATGAAAGGCTGTTAAACTGAAGAAAACACACCCACACAGACAGACACACTCACACACACACACACACACACACACACACACACACACACACACACACACACACACACACACACACACACACACACACACCACGAGCGCGCGCGCGCGCGCGCGCGCACACACCTACCTCCCTCCCCCCCCCCAAACAAGGCAGAGGAAGAAAGGACAAAAACAGAGGCCATGATATATCGGCACGATACTGTCAGAATTCATTGTCTCTCACTCTCTCTCTCAGCGCTGCATTTCACGCCCAAAGACGTTTTTGTGTGGGCGTTGCTTTGGCGGGTCTGAAACACAGATTTTTGTCTGTGTTATTCATCTCCCTGTTTCTCTCTTTCAGCCTGTGCTGTCTGTCTGTCTGTTTGTCTGTCTGTCTGTCTGTCTGTCCATTTGTCTCCGTCTCTTTGAGTTTTTTTTCTTTTGTTTCTCGGTTCTCTCTGGTAATCGACTTGTGGGTGCTCTTTATACTGTGATGGATGCGTGTTGATGTTGAGAACCTGTGTTGTGCTATATTGATATTAGTTTTACGTGATTATTGTCATTATACATGGCTTGTAACCCACTGGAAATTTCTCTGTTTTAGAGATAATAATAATAATATAGTATTTTGAATTGAATTTAATTGAATCGAATCTTCCCTGATAATTATGGTCATGAAAATGTTTCGCTCTGTGAAGTGTGGGTATAAAACACCAGTTTCTTCTACTGCACCATGGCTGTGTGTTGTTTGGCTCCTAACAAAGCCAGAAAAATAGCCCTTGAATGCAGTACTACAGGGTAATAATCACAAGATCTCCTGCAACATGACAGACAAAGGGTACATACAGTACAACACGACTGAAGACAAAATTTGAAACTGCCAACAGGACTGATCAACAAACGTTCAGCCATATCGTACTGTTTGTTTTATTTTATATTTTATTTTATACCACTTTTTGTCACAGCAGATCTCTCTGCCTGAAATTCGGGCTGTAATATCCCCGGGGAGAGCACTACGTCGCCACAAGTGCAGCGCCACCCATTCTTTTCTTTTCTCTTTCTACTCTGCAACTGTATTTGTTTCCCTATACGAGACTGGCTTCTTTTCTACAGAAATTAGCCAGGGACAACCCCCTTGTTGCCGTGGGTTCTTTTACCTGCGCTAAATAATGATATGTAACACACGGGACCTCAGTTTATCATCTCATCCGAAAGACGAGCACCCAGACCACAACTCATGTTCTGATAGATGGGGGAAAAGTTTGGGGCCCAAACAGGATTCGAACCACTGCACACTCCGACCCGAACTTTTCGATTTCTAGGCAGGCGTGTTACCTCTAGACCACCGATCCGCCATGTACTACTTTGGCGAGAAAGCACTCAGTCCAATGAAGAGAGACAAGAGAAGAGCGGAACATAGGAGATGGACAGTAGTGTGATCACTCACTCACTCACTCAGTCCCATGTCCCAAAGGACGTAGGGGGGACATGAGAGAAGACGCAACAGAGATCTTTTTCCATGCTTCACGATCCTGTGTGGCTAGTAGGAGGTGTTGCAGGGGATGGGCGGTCCAGTCTTTGATGTTGTCAACCCATGATTTCTTTTGGCGGCCTCTTCTTCTCTTGCCCTCGACTGTTCCTTGCAGGATGGTTTTTGCTAGGGTGTTGTGTCTTGTGGTGTGACCAAACCACATCAGCTTTCTCCTCTTTATGGTGGAGAGCAAAGGCTCTTGGGGGCCCACACGCTTTTTGATTTCTTCTTTCACATAGCTATTGGTCTTGTGTTCTTTGTATGATATTTTGAGGAGTCTTCTGTGGCACTTGTTCTCGAATGCTTGGATTCTCCTCTCTAACTCTGCTGTCAGAGTCCATGATTCACAGCCATATAGGAGGATAGATATCACGAGGGATTTGTAAAGGTGGTATTTGGTGCCGAAGCTGATGTTGTTGCTTCTGATGATCTTCTCAAGTCTGACTAGAGCAGATGTTGCTGTTGCAATGCGAGCTTTCACTTCATTGTTTGATGTGCCATCTTTTGTTAGGATGGAGCCTAAGTATTTGAATTGGCTCACCTCTTCTAGTGTTTCTCCATTCATCTTTATTTCCGTGATGTCATTACTCGCGCTGTTGACCATGATCTTTGATTTCTCTGTACTGACCTCCATGCCGTATGCGCTCGCTCGATCTGTTAAATTGTCTGTGAGGATTTGCAGTTCTTGTTTGCTGCTGCCCATGAGGTCAATGTCATCTGCAAATCTGAGGTTGCAAAGGGGTCTTCCACCAATGGAGATGGAAGTGTGGTGGTTTTGCAGTGTCTCTGTCATGATGTTTTCGAGGAAGAGGTTGAAGAGTACAGGTGAGAGAAGGCAGCCCTGGCGAACCCCAACCGTGGTCTTGAAGAACTCGCCCACGTGATTATTCATAAAAACTGCACTTAGTGTGATACCAGAGCTAAATTCCAAGTGAAAAACTATTGTCCACAGTTAAGTAATGCCTACACCTATGGTTAACGACGCTGTCTCATACATGGACATGTTCCTTTTCGATTCCAAAACACATGGGAGGGGATAGCCTGGTGACATGATGACATGATGCACTGGTAATCTTCTGACCCGGGTTCGGATCTCGTTCAAGAGGATTTTTTTTCCTCTGAAGTTAACATCATTGCCGACTCCACTCCCCTCAAGAGACATTCGGAGGAGACTGTAAACTGAGGTCCCATGTGCGAACCCATGCAGATCATCTTGCACACACGTTAAAACCTGTTCCACTTTTCGGAAGAGTAGGCCATTGTGTGCTGGTGGGAACCCGTGACAAAATTCACAAAGCTGCATACACACGGGACAGGATGTAGAAAGAAAAGCACATCCCGTGTGTGTGTGTGTGTGTGTGTGTGTGTGTGTGTGTGTGTGTGTGTGTGTGTGTGTGTGTGTGTGTGTTGTGTGTGTGTGTGTGTGTGTGTATGTATGTGTGTTGTGTGTGTGTTGTGTGTGTGTGTGTGTGTGTGGTGTGTGTGTGTGTGTGTGTGTGTGTGTGTGTGTGTGTGTGTGTGTGTGACAGAGAACAACACAAGCTGCATCAGATACCGTGAATGATGAATCTCTCTCTCTCCCTCTCTCTCTCTCTGGCTGTTTCCCCCCATCTCTTTCTTCTCTATGATGAGACTATAGCCGAGGTCCCGTGTGCAAATGCACGCAGAACATCTTGTGCACACATTAAAACCCGTTCCGCTGTTCTGAAGAGCAGGCCATCGTGTGCCAGTGGGAACGGATGACAAAAAAATGACAAAACTACATACACACGAAGACTGGATGTAAAGAAAACACATGGATATTTATTCTTTTATCCTCAAAATAAAAGAATAAATAAATACATAAATAAATAAAAGAATAAATAAATAAATAAATAAATGGATATATGAATAAATAAATGTTGTCTGACAGCAGGTGTGGTGTGGAGCATAATAATTATGGAATATTAGGCACACCCTTATTTATTCGTTTATTTATTTAATTTTTCTTTTATATCGAGGAACTCATGCGCTTTTTGTTGTTGTTGTTTTTACATCCAGTCCCTGTCACCTTGCCACATCTTACAGACAGGGACCACTTAGGCTATTTAATTATTTTGTTTTTCTTTCTTTATCACTTTATATCCAGGATAATGAAATAGGCATCCATGCGTTTAAAAAATTTTTTTTTACATTCAGTCTACCGTGTGTATGCAGTTTTTGTCAATCTGGTCATCTGTTCCCAGCGGCACACAATGGCCTACTCTTCCGAAAAGCGGAAGATGATTTAACATGTGCGCAAGATGTTCTGCGTGCGTTCGCACACGGAGCCTCGGTTTATAGTCTCATCCGAAGGAATTTTTGGGGAGAGTGGAGTCAGCACTGATGTTAACTCCAGGGGGAAAATCCCCTCGAACAGGAATCGAACCCGGGTCGTCAAATTGCGAGTGCAATGTTCTGACCACTAGGCTATCCCGTCCCCTTGACGAGGCTAGTGAGATAGAAGAGCACAGCAGAGCACTGACCAGCTTCGGGCGACTGGGACTAATTTTTTTTGGGATCAGTCTGCATACATACACACTACAGCTGAAGACAGGGGAAGATAATTATAAGAAAAGTCGATATGTCATAATCAGGAGTTATGTCCCTGTAATTTCCATGTAAGTTTGTGTGTGTGTGTTGTGTGTGTGTGTGTGTGTGTGTGTGTGTGTGTGTGTGTGTGTGTGTGTGTGTGTATGTGTTGTGTGTGTGTGTGTGTGTGCGTGTGTGCGTGTGTGTGTGTGTGTGTGTGTGTGTGTGTGTGTGTGTGTGTGTGTGTGTGTGTGTGTTGTGTGTGTGTGTGTGTGAGTGTGTGTGTGTGTGTGTGTGTGTGTGTGTGTGTGTGTGTGTGTGTGTGTGTGTTGTGTGTTGTGTGTTGTGTGTTGTGTGTGTGTGTGTGTGTGTGTGTGTGTGTTGGTGTGGTGTGTGTGTGTGTGTGTGTGTGTGTGTGTTGTGTGTGGTGTTTGTGTTGTGTGTGTTGTGTGTTGTGTGTTGTGTGTGTGTGTGATGTGTGTGTGTTGGTGTGTGTGTGTGTGTGTGTGTTGTGTTTTGAATGTGTGTTTGTGTTGTGTTGTGTTGGTGTTGTGTTTGTGTTGTGTTGTGTGTGTGTGTGTGGTGTGTGTGTGTGCGTGCGGTGTGGTGGTGATGTGTGGTGTGTTGTGTGTGTGTTGTGTATATGTGTTGGGGGGTGTGTGTGTGCGGTGTGTGTGTGTATGTGTGTGTTGTGTGCTTGTGTGTGTGTGTGTGTGTGCGCGTACACATGTGTGCATGCGCGCACGTGTGTGTGTATGTGTGTGTGTGTTTTAGTATAATTATCTCCTGCCGTAGATTCTCCATTACCTTACTCTCCTTCCCCATTTCTGCGTTGTTAATCTATTTTCAAGGACAGTAAACACACACACACACACACACACACACACACACACACACACACACACACACACACACACACATACACACATAAATACACACACACACACACACACACATACACACACACACACACACACACACACACACACACACACACACACACACACACACACACACACACACAAACACACACACAGAGTACTACCTAGACAAAGCAAAAACAAACCTGACGACATCCCCACTGTGACAGATAGACGTAGAGTAGAGAGAAGTAGAGCAGAGAGAAGTAGAGCAGAGCAGAGAGAAGTAGAGCAGAGCAGAGAGAAGAAGAGCAGAGAGAAGTAGAGCAGGGAGAAAGAGAGCAGAGAAAAGTAGAGCAGAGAGAAGTAGAACAGAGAGAAGTAGAGCAGAGAGAAGTAGAGTAGAGAGAAGTAGAGCAGAGAGAAGTAGAGCAGAGAGAAGTAGAGTAGAGAGAAGTAGAGCAGAGAGAAGTAGAGTAGAGAGAAGTAGAGTAGAGCAGAGAGAAGTAGAACAGAGAGAAGCAGAGCAGAGAGAAGTAGAATAGAGCAGAGAGAAGTAGAGCAGAGAGAAAGAAAGCAGAGAGAAGTAGAGCAGAGAGAAGCAGAGCAGAGAGAAGTAGAGCAGAGAGAAAGAAAGCAGAGAGAAGTAGAGCAGTGAAAAGTAGAACAGAGAGAAGTAGAGTAGAGCAGAGAGAAGTAGAGCAGAGAGAAGTAGAGCAGAGAGAAATAGAGCAGAGAGAAGTAGAGCAGAGAGAAGTAGAGCAGAGAGAAAGAGAGCAGAGAGAAAGAGAGCAGAGAGAAGTAGAATAGAGCAGAGAGAAGTAGAGCAGAGAGAAGTAGAGCAGAGAGAAGTAGAGCAGAGAGAAGCAGAGCAGAGAGAAGTAGAATAGAGCAGAGAGAAGTAGAGCATAGAGAAAGAGAGCAGAGAGAAGTAGAATAGAGCAGAGAGAAGTAGAGCAGAGAGATGAAGCACCGTCCATAGAGCAGGACTAGACAGAAGCACCGCCAACAATAG
>JASPKP010003290.1:17500-20274 GCA_030674155.1 Stramonita haemastoma
CATGTTTTGAGCTTTAAAAAGGTTTTGTGTCTATAATGGTGTATAATGAGACATATAAACTGCCAGGAACGAAAAACAGGCAAATGTTATTGTCATCAAAAACAACACGACACTGATCTTTCACCGATAGTCTACAGCCATCCTTCCGGAAATTCAGTCATTTTCCCGACAATTTTTATCTTCACAAAGGAAGAAGACAGTATTTTAAAGACCCTGAAAACAAACAATTCTCTCTTTGTTTGTTTTCAAACTTCTTAAAGTAGTTGAGAGCTGTTTTGAGTCCCTGACATCCAGACCTGTATTCTCCTCACGTCATGGTAAGCTACTGTAAAAAGATCGTGTTACAACACACCACACCCCGAACTACTTTCCCCCCTCCCCCCCGCTCTTCTTTCCATTTTGAGAAATTGCCTGGCCGCTTTGAACGTGCCCGGACAGTTGAATGTCTCGTCTTGTGTGTAGTGGTGGTTGGGGTCCATGCTTTTCTCCCTGGCCCAGTAATAACGATGTTCTCACGCATTTTCTGACCTCGGGGCTTCTACTCCTAACTGCCACCAGAAATCGAAGGGCAGAGAAAACAATCATTGTGTGGAGGTTTGGTTGATAGAGAGGGGGGAAGAGAGAGAGAGAGAGAGAGAGAGAGAGAGAGAGAGAGAGAGAGAGAGGAGAGAGAGAGAGAGAGAGGAGAGAGAGAGAGAGGAGAGGAGAGAGGTAGAGAGAGAGAGAGAGAGGGAGAGAGAGAGAGAGAGAGAGAGAGAGAGGGAGAGAGAGAGAGAGAGAGAGAGAGAGAGAGAGAGAGAGAGAGAGAGAGAGAGAGAGGAGAGACAGAGAGACAGAGAGAGAGAGAAAGAGAGAGACAGAGAGAGAAAGAGAGGGAGAGAGAGAGAGAGGGAGAGAGAGAGAGAGAGAGAGAGAGAGGGGGGGGGGGGGGGGCAGTGAGGAGGGAGGAGGGAGGGAGAAGACGTGACTTCCACAATCCAAGAGCTAAATGACCAGGAGATGGACTGTTGGCTGTGTGGACAGTCTGAAGAAATAGGAAAGAAGGTGTGGGTGGGAGGGGTGGGGGGTGGGGGGGGGGTGATGAGTAAACTCCCCCTTTAGAACAGAGGTTCACACAGATAGGGTGTGTTGCTGCAGCCACTCAAACCATCACAGAAGTCAGGCTAACTTCTTAGCTAAACTCCTCAGATTACGAAACACATACACACCTTCATTTACTCACACTTTCACACTCGCACATACAAAAGAAAGGGGAGACTTAAGGAAACAGGATTATGGCTCTTGCCGTACTCTAGTCCTTGAGCAGGCTTGGCTCCCCTTGCTTTTCTAAATTGTGCTATTTTATTTTTTTTTAAATTTTATTTTATACCACTTTCTGTCACAGCAGATTTCGCTGCATGAAATTCAGGCTGCTCTCCCCGGGGAGAGCGCGTCGCCACAAGTGCAGCGCCACCCATTATTTTTTTTTTCTTTTTTTCCTGTCTGCAACTGTATTTGTTTCCCTATCAGAGTGGCTTTTTTCTACAGAATTTTGCCTGAGACAACCCTCTCATTGCCGTGGGTTCTTTTACATGCGCTAAATAATGATGTGTAACACACAGGACCTCGGTTTATCATCTCATCTGAAAGACTAGCATCCAGACCACCACTCATGGTTTAATGGATAGAGGAAAAGTTTTGGGCCCAAACGGGATTTGAACCACCACACATTCCGACCCGGACTTTTTGCTTTCTAAACAGGCGCGTTACCTCTAGACCACTGACCCACCTGATCATTAGAACAGAGGTACACACAGATAGGGTGTTACTGCAGCCACTCAAGTCATCACAGAAGTCATGCTTGCTCCTTAGCTGAACTCCTAATATTACTAAAACACACACACATTTACAGACACAGACACATTTACAGACACAGACACAGACACAGACACACACACACAAACACACACCACACACACACACTCAATTACTCACTCACACTTTCACACTCACACATAATGTAAAAGAAAGGGTGATGACTCAGGAAAACAGGATAATGGCCCGTGCAGCAGTCTAGTGCTTGAGCAGGCTTGGCTCCCCTCGCTTTTCTGAATTGTGCTATTTTTGGAGGTGGCCCGAGGCGCCCAATGGGAAAACCTCCTGACCTTCTGTCCACAGTCCCTAAATCGAGTACTTCCACTGGGACTATAATATAATCTCAACAACAACAACAACAACAACGGAAATGGGATAGCCTAGCCTGAAGACCCCGGATTTGGCCAGGGTTTGTGGTCACAACCGAGATGCCTCTACCGTTCAAGGGAACTTTTTTCCCCCTGGAGCTAACATCACTACTGACTCAACTCCCCGGAAATTCCTTTAAGGATTGGACTGTAAAACCGATATGAAATCCCTCGTGTGGATGCACGTAGAGCATTTAGAACGTGAAACCCCGTTCTGCCTGTTGTTGGAAGAGTAGGCCATTCAGCCGGTAAGAACGGGGACAATGCCGCCGCTGTAGTCTAGTGGTTAGGCGTTGGGCCTCGTAATCTAAAGGTTGCGGGTTCGATCCCACTTTTCGGCTATGGCGTTGTGCCCTTTGGAAAAGGCACTTTACGGCTATTTTCTCACCCCACCCAGGTGTAAAAGGGGTACCAACCTTGTGTTGGGGGTTAACCCTGCGATAGACTGGCCCTCCTATCCAGGGGAGTCCCATGAAATCTCAGTCGCTTAGCGCCACAGAAACCCGGGGTAAGCACCGGCCTGATGACCCTTAGGCTCGGACACAACTTTAA
>JASPKP010003291.1:0-7500 GCA_030674155.1 Stramonita haemastoma
ATAATAATCTGTCCTTACTTTTGAGCTCCAATCTTGTAAGCTATACAGTACAGACTTTGAGTCAACACAAAAAGCGATAGTGAGAAAATGCAAAATTACTATTATTTATAGTAATCAGAGCCATAAGTATGGCATAGAGCTCGGCGCTGAATATGGAGAAACCCTTCCCTAAACAGAATGATTTTTGTATCTTCAGAGCAGGAATAACGAAACCTGATCCAAAACCGAAAGCTTTTTTCATTCAGTTCCCGTATGTATGCAGCTTTGTCAGTCTTGTCATCTGTTCCCACCAGCACACAATGGCCTACTCTTACGAAAAGCGGAAACAGGATTTAACGTGTGCGCAAGATGTTCTGCGTGCATTCGTACACGGGGCCTCAGTTTACAGTCTCATCCGGAGGACTTTTGGGGACAGTGGAGTCAGCACTGATGTTAACTCCAGGGGAAAAAAATATCCTCGAACAGGAATCGAATTCGGGTCGTCAAATTGCGAGCGCAATGTTCTGACCACTAGGCTATCCCGCCCCAGAGAGAGAGAGAGGTAGAGAGAGAGAAGACAGGATTAATTCCTAAGTCTGCTCACCCCAGAGAGAGAGAGAGAGAGAGAGAGAGAGAGAGAGGAGAGAGAGAGAGAGAGAGAGAGAGAGAGAGAGAGAGAGAGAGAGGGGAGAGAGAGAGGATTAATTTCTCAGTCTGCTCACCTCAGCAAGAATAATGTCTACTTCTTTTTGAATCTGAAGGAGGGTGCGGACAGACTAAAAAAAAAACCCCAACCAAACTAACCCTAGCGAGTAAAAGCGGTGATAGCCTTTTGTTTCCTTAACTCCAGTGGGAAATCCCCTTGAAGGGGTCATCTGGGCCATGTTCGAACCTGGGCCCTCAGATCAGGAGCTCTAAGCTCTAACCACTATCCCCTCTCTCCCAAATAAATGGATGAAGAGAATGATGGCATTGTGATAGGTAAACTAGTTTTTGTTTCTGATCAATTCATGAATGGGTCAAAAACAAAATTAATGGGAAACAAATAAAAAATTTCCCCCACGCAGTTTACATAACCAAATAATGCTCAAACTGTATGAAGTTACACACACACACACACACACACACACACACACACACACACACACACACACACACACACACACACACACACACACACAGAGCTATGAGTATATGACCCATTCAGCGTTCAAAAAGCGACAAATGGTATTACACACATACTTTACACATTATTTCTGATTAAAACAAGACTGTGTCTCAATACATATCACTGACAAAAGTGATCAATGCAACATCAACCAATAACTTTTGCAGGAACATACTATACAAAAAACCACACCCACAAACAAAAAAATTAAAAAATCATTGTAGCGCTGCTATTATGGCCACACACTCCCCAAGAAGTATACAACAGTTTTTTTATTTTTTAAAAAAGATGACCCAGTAACCCTGTAAATACTTCAACAAGGGTAACACACACCATTATTTTAAGACGCCATTGATTAAGGACAGAGGAGGGGGAGGGACGAAACCAACGAGACCCTTCCTTTAGCTCCAGACATTTCAATGGCTACTCGGGGAGAGGAGCCATTTTCCGGCGATCTTTCCGCGGTGTCCGGAGCCATTAAGGGGCCAGGGTGGGTGCCGGCATTGGTCCTTGGCCAGGCCTAGCTGTGGACCATAACCCCTGGAGAGAGAGAGGAAGCAGGAACAGTCTCCACAGTCTGCTAACACAGGGAAATGGATGATCTCATTGTGTGTCTGAGAGGACAGGGTAGGTCAGATTACCTAGAGAGAAACGAGATGGTAATGAGGGTTTTATTTCCTTTGTATTGTGCCTTTTCGATTTCTTGGTGACTTTTTTTGGTTTTGTTTCTAAAATTTTTTGTTTTAGTGTCTTCTTTTTTGTGTTCAAAATTCTTGTTTTAGTTTTTTTTTTTTTTGTGTGTGTTCGTTTTCTTATGAGTTTGTTTTTGTTTCTGCATTTTTCAAAAACAACAACCTTGGTCTTATTATATTTCTAGTTGTATTTTTTTCAATACCTTGTCTAACTGGTAAGGACATGGTATTATTTTTCCCCTGACACATCTGACAGTGTAAAGCGAAGGAGAGGAGAATACCTTAATTGTTTCTGGTCACATTTTTGCCAAAAACTTTGTTTTTAGTTTTTTTTTCTCCGTCTGTTTATTTCCTGTCACACACTGTTTCTGCTTTGCATTTTCCAAAAAAAACCTTGTTTTAATGTCTTCACTTTTTTTTTTGTTTTACTCCTTTCATGTCACGCATTTGTTTTTGTTTCGCATTTTTTTTCTTTTCATTTTTAGCGTTTATTTTTTGTTGTTTTTGTTAGTTTTTTTTTGTCTTGGATTTTATTTTTGGTTGTGGAAATTTTTATTTGCTTTGTTTATTAATTGTTTGTTCTGGGTTTCTTTCTTTTCTGTGTTATCTTTTTCTGTAATGTCTTCTTTATTTTCCGTTTTTGGGCAGGGAAGTAAATATTCAGGCCCTATTAAGTGACATTTTACAGACAGTCATTTTTGTTTTAAATGGAGGGAACCTAGGTGGATCTGCGGTCTAGAGGCGAGGCATCTGTCTAGAAAGTGTGTGTGTGTGCGTGCGTGCGTGCGTGCGTGCGTGCGTGCGTGCGTGTGTGTGTGTGTGTGTGTGTGTGTGTGTGTGTGTGTGTGTGTGTGTGTGTGTGTGTGTATCTGTGTGTGTGTATCTGTGTGTGTGTATGTGTGTATGTGTGTGTATGTGTGTGTATGTGTGTGTGCGTGTGTGTGTGTGTGTGTGCGTGCGTGCGTGCGTGTCTGTGTGTGTGTGTATCTGTGTGTGTGTGTGTTATGTGTGCGTGCGTGTGTGTGTGTATCTGTGTGTGTGTGTCTGTTCAGCCTTTTGGAAGAGTAGGCCATTGCATACCAGAAGGAGCGGATCACAGCATTAAAAAAACAACAACACACGCATGCATGGTGTGTATAAATGAAGGGATTTAAGGCACTGGCAGGTCTGCATTTCTACCAGGAACTGGTACACAATTCCCAAAACACTGAATTCACCAGATCCTGCTGCCGAAGAGTTGAACCTACAAGTTTTTATCCACTCAACTGCAGTGTCCAGTGGAGACGGCAGAGGGAGGGCAATGACTTGCACCTCTTTGCTTTGGTCAGAATAACTGGCAGTTCCCTGAAAGCGTACACCACACACGCACGCACACACACACACATACATACACATACACACACATACACACTCACACACACACAAATACGCACGCACACACACACGCACACACAGACACACACACACACACACACAAACACACACACATATACGCACACAAACACACACATACACACACACACACACCCTCCCCCCCTCCCCCCACCCACACACACACACGCTGCAGCAGAATGGTGAGGACAAAGGCTGGTCAGTCCTGTCAGGTCAGTATTGACCTCTGACCTCACACTCTGACCCCTGCCCGTGCTACACTCCACCACTCACTCATTCTATTGGTGGACAGATACAAGCGAAGAAGCGTTGTCAGTCATTGATGTCAGCTGGAAGTGTCAAGGGGTGGGAGGGGGGGAGGTGGGGGTAGTACACTGGATATGTTGTTATGCTGGAAAAGGATGTGATGTTGAGATTGTCTTTAGCCATGACAAGCTCTCAGCATCACAACCTGCAGTCTCCATTGAAAAGAGTAAAAAGAGCACACCTCTGAAATGCAGGGTGTAGCTGCCTATAATTATGGTGATATTCACCTTCACCTTCACCTGTCCCGATGTCCCGTGGACTCGTGGGGGTACAACTGAAGATTTTGCGATCAGCCTCCTCCACTCCCCACGGTCCTCTGCCCTCCGTAGCAGGTCGTTCCACCCAAGGCCTGTCCACTCTCTGATGTTGTCTTCCCATCGTTTCCTCTGTCTGCCTCTTCCTCTCCCTCCCCTTACTGTTCCCTTTAAGACTATCTTGATCAGTCCAGATGTTCGTATGACGTGCCCGTACCACTTCAGCTTGCGTTTTTTTCACTGTAGTTAGGAGCTCTTCAGATGGACCGATGGCATTCTTTATTATAGTTTTCGCTTCTTCATCAGTGATGTGATCACTGTATGAAATGCCAAGGAGTTTGGAAAAGCATCTCATTTCCATTGCCTGTATCCTTCTTTCAATGTCTGCTGTTATGGTCCATGTTCCACATGCGTACAAAAATATGGACATGATCAGGGAACGCATCAGTCTGATCTTGAAGCTGATGGCTATGCTCTTATCATTCCAGAGGACTTTAAGTTTGGTCATTGCAGCTGTGGTCTGGGCTATCCTGGAGAGAATTTCAAGTTTTGATCCTTCATCTAATACTATCGCTCCCAGATATTTGAAGCTATGGACGGTATGGTGATATAGATATTTGTAAAGGAGAACATGGCAGATGTCTTATCCTATATGTATTTCAAAGTCTGACAGTGATTGTAGGGTGGGGTGAGTGAGTCCGCATGTAAATTCTGGATGACCCCCAGAGTGGTAAGTTAGGGAACGCTCAACAACAACAACAACAACAGTAGTAAGAAGAAGTTTTGTAAAGTTTTGTAAATGTCATCTGTTCCCACCGGCACACGATGGCCTACTCTTACGAAAAGCGGAACAGGATTTAACGTGTGGCAATATGTTCTGCGTGCGTTCGCACACGGGGCCTCGGTTTAAAGTCTCATCCGAACAACTTTAGGGAAGAGTGGAGTCAGCACTGGTGTTAACTCCAGGAGAAAAATCTCCTCGACCGGACTCGAACCCGGGCCGTTAAATTGCAGAGACCACGCAAGCAACGAAGACGTGCATAGCAGAATCCAGCAAACCATTGGTCCCTACGAAAATCTTCTATCAATCGTAAAGAAGCGTAAACTTAAATGGTGCGGGCATGTCACAAGATCAAAAGGACTAGCAAAAACAATACTGCAAGGCACTGTCCAAGGAGGAAAAAAAAGAGGCAGACCAAGGAAGAGATGGGAGGACACCATCAGCGAAAGGACAGGCCTAGAACTCAACAAAATTTTGAGGAAGGCAGAACAGAGAGAGGAAAGGAGGGAACTGGTGGTCAAGTCTTCAGGGGTGCCCCCACAGTCACCAGACTAAGGGATAGATAGATAGATAGATAGATAGATAGATAGATAGATAGATAGATAGATAGATAGATAGAGAGAGAGAGAGAGAGAGAGAGAGAGAGAGAGAGAGAGAGAGAGAGAGAGAGAGAGAGAGAGAGAGAGAGAGAGAGAGAGAGAGAGAGAGAGAGAGAGAGAGAGAGACTCTTTATCCAGTAAAAACGATTGTTGAAAACTAAATTCCTGCTGAGCCCCCACGACGGTGATGAAGAAGGACAGCACAAGGGCATTGAGATTCTGTGTATGCATCTTCTTGCTGATGTAGCTTTGTCAACATCAACAACAAAAAGATGAAATTGCCTTAAAAAAACCTTTTGGCCTTTCCCTTAAATCTCCAGGGAGTCATTAGCAACAACATTTATGAGTTGTTTGACTCTCTCTCTGTGTCTCTCTGTCTCTCTGTCTCTCTGTCTCTGTCTCTGTCCTCTGTCTCTGTCTCTGTCTCTCTCTCTCTCTCTCTCTCTCTCTCTCTCTCTCTCTCTCTCTCTCTCTCTCTAGAACATTGCGCTGGCAATTTGCTGGCAATTTGACGACCCGGGTTTGAATCCGGTCGAAGAGATTTTTCTCCTGGAGTTAACATCAGTGGTGATTCCACTCTCCCAAAAAGTCCTTCGGATGAGACTTTAAACCAAGGCCCCGTGTGCGAACGCACGCAGAACATCTTGCGCACACGTTAAATCCTGTTCCGCTTTTCGTCAGAGTAGGTCATCGTGTGCCGGTGGGAACAGATGACATTTACAGAACTGCATACATACGGGGACTGGATGTAAAAAAGCACAAGAGTGCTTATCCCATTATCCTCGCGCGATATAAAAGAATAAATCAATCAAAATCAAATCTCTCTCTCTCTCTCTCTCCTCTCTCTCTCTCTCTCTCTCTCTCTCTCTCTCTCTCTCTCTCTCTCTCTCTCTCTCTCTCTCTCTCTCTCTGCATTTACCCACGATGTCTGGGTATCCTTTAATGGGACTTCTCTGTCCATTCTGTAAACCTTTTCCCTGTTCATTCTTGTGTCTTCCTCATTTGACAAATAGGTTTTCGTTCCTGAGCTAGAGTCCCGAGGTTCATCATGATGAGATTTTACGTATGCGACCATTATTTTGTTCTTCGACCATTAAGATAGCCGCATTCCGATTTCAAAGGGGTGAAGTCTGAACTCCGTACATACAGAAACAACTGTGATTGGGCTATCAGTAGATTACCTCCCATGGGCTGTTAGTAGATTACCTCCCATGGGCTGTCAGTAGATTAACTCCCATGGGCTGTCAGTAGTTTACCTCCCATGCGATCAGGGCTCTGTCACAGCAGCGTCGTGTTACTAAATCGAGACACACCTGCCGATGCTCTGTATCCTTAGGTGGTGGTCGAAAATACTCCGTTACACACACCTTATCCTTATCCTCACGGTAAAAAGCAGTTTTTGGGTAGTGTCTCTTTAGAGAACACATTGTAATTGTTTAGCGGTGCACACTCCTGGAGTCTATACTGAGATAGATTAAAAAAAAAGACCTTTGCTCTCTTACACAACATCTGCCATACACACAGACTCAACACCCATATCAAGCACAACAAAAAACAGTATCCATGGTACTCATGCGCCTGCATGCTCCTGGGTATAGCAACTGTGCGTCAAAAGAGACAAACATCATTCATTCTGTCCTCTTTCTGCAGCATAATTACGTAATAAAATTAATACAACATGGGTTCAGCCAATGGCTACAAAACCGGCTCTCCGTCATATAAATGCCTACAAAACCGGCTCTCCGTCATATATTGGCCTACAAAACCGGCTCTCCGTCATATACTGGCCTACAAAACCGGCTCTCCGTCATATACTGGCCTACAAAACCGGCTCTACGTCATATATTGGCCTACAAAAACGGCTCTATGTCATATATTGGCCTACAAAAACGGCTCTATGTCATATATTGGCCTACAAAACCGGCTCTTCGTCATATATTGGCCTACAAAACCGGCTCTACCTCATATATTGGCCTACAAAACTTTTACAATAGCCGCATTCCGATTTCAAAGGGTGATGTCTAAACTCCGTACATACAGAAACAATTGTGATGGGGCTGTCAGTAGATTACTTCCCATGCGATCAGGGCCTTGTCACAGCAGCCTGGTGTTACTAAATCGAGACACACCTGCTGATGCTCTGTATCCTTAGGTAGTGGTGGAAAATACTCCCTTGCATACACTTTATCCTCACGGTAAAAAAGTAGTCTTTGGGTAGTGTCTCTTTAGAGAAAACATTGTAATTGTTTAGCGGTGCCCACTCCAGGAGTCTATACTGAGATGGATTAAAAAAAAAGACCTTTGCTCTCTTACACAACATCTGCCATAC
>JASPKP010003292.1:0-20269 GCA_030674155.1 Stramonita haemastoma
AAATCAATGTCGAGAATGTGGCTGTTTCAAGTCATTCTCTGTCAGCAAGACTCCTTTCAACTGAACAACATGAAAGACAACATGAAAGACACACTTATTTCAAACCTAAGTTTTTCTCCTTCCCGCTTCCATCTCTTTACCTGTCCCTGCCTTCAACATCCACCTGCCAAAGTGCATAACGTTTGTAGGTGTGTGTGCGTGCGCGCGCGTGCTGCGAGCGTGCGTGCGTGCGCGTGTGTGTGTGTGTACATTCGAATTTGTCAAAACTGTAAATAGTTGCTAATTGTGCGTCGTGTAGGTTGAATGCAAGCGCTTTTGATTTTTTTTGCAAGATATAGCGCTATACAAATTCCATGTATTATTATTATTAAAGACTTTAAATGATTATTCGTTTGTGGTTGGAATGATACAGTATGAAAAGATAGATATATATGTAGAAACAGTAATGTTTTGTAGACGACAAGGAAGAGGGTGAGAGGACGTGGGGTGGAGAAAGAGAGAGAGAGAAGAGAGAGAGAGAGAGAGAGAGAGAGAGAGAGAGAGGAGAGAGAGGAGAGAGAGAGAGAGAGAGAAGAGAGGGGGGGAGGGGGGGTAAGGAGAGAAAATTTACGTGGGTGAAGGAAGTCATGAAATATCGACGGCAGGCAATAAACCCAGCAGGAGGTGGAGAACTATCTTTCTGACACAGTGCCCACGGGTTTATCAATTGCTAATTCTCTCTCTCTTTGTTTGTATGTGCATCCGTGTTTTTTGTTCCGTTCCTAGCAACTGAAGATCTAACAAAAACAAAAGAAACCTGGCAATCAACAACAATAACAGCGACAACAACAACAACGATTACCTATCAATAGCTTAAAAGAGAAAATGAGAAGAAGAAAACAACCACCCAGCTTTGAGACAGAGCTTTAGATCCGCTATGAGGCATCAGTTCTGACACTTTCAGAACCACTCTTCACGCCATGATGATAGCACGTGGGCGGGGGCAGGGGTGGTGGGGGTTGTTTTTGTTTTTTATTGGGAAGGGGTAGGATCCAATTTGCTTTGGTTTTGTTTTTTTCGTTCCTCCGCTAGCCTAGAGCTCCGAGGTTTGCCAATGGTAAGATTTTTTAATATGCACCGGTTTTTTTTGTTGTTTCTTTTAACCCACTATTAAAGTAGCTACATTCCAACTTCAGTAATGGTGCCTAAACACACATGAATACATTTTTTTTTTATTGTGACTGGTTCCTTCCTGCACATAATGGTCCACTCTTCCAAAAGGTGAAACAGGTTTTTAAAGTGCGCGAAATGTGCTCTGTGTGTTTGCGCACAAGGCCTTATCCGAAAGACTTTTGGGGGAGTAGAGTTAATACATGATGTTAATTCCGGGGGAAGGGGGGGGGGGGTGGATCTTTTTAGTACCCATTTTGGATTTGTCAAATGTCATGTTTTCAATAACCTGTCATTACATTCTTTTTAGATGTTTCCATTAAACTGGGCATGATATGATCTCTAAGCTTGCTTGTTTGCTAAAAAAAAAAGTCATGTACTGTATGTTTTTGTTACGATGCTTTTCTAACTAAACATGTTTAAAACAAAATATCCCCAGATGGGTGCCTCTGTTGTGGCTTGATCCCGGGCCGTCAGATCATGAGCCCATCGCTCTACCCACTAGGCTGTCCCGACCCTGCTATAGTAATGACTGATTTGATTGTACTGTGATTAAAGAAACTGGTTTCATCATGAATTGGTTTAGCAGGACGAGGCAAAAAACAATTATTATGAATGGAAAAAATGATGATGTTGTTACACATTGAAAACCGATATTATCTTTAATCAAAAAGCTATTTGGTGAAGCAAAACTAAAACCGTTTGAGTCATTTGTCACACAGGAACATTTGATTCTCAAGTCGAACACAGTCAAAACTGTCATTTCTGACTCTCAAAACAAAATGTCATGCCTTTTATTCTCTATAGAAACCAGTCAAAAACTTATTTTCTGACTTTCAAAAACCGTCAAAAATGTCATTTCTAACTCTCAAAAAACGGTTGAAGCACACACACACACACACACACACACACACACCACACACTACCCACCTATCTACCAAAAATTCAAAATGTCATTTCCTATCTATAAACAAAAACCGGCCCAAAAATGTCATTTTTAACTCTTTCTGTGCTGGAAATTCACCCTTTGGGCTGTGGGGATAATCCAGAACACTGTACTGCACTTTTATCTTTCCACAGAAAGGCTTGCATTGCATTGATTTCATGGGTTTGTCTGACTGATAGGAAAACCTTTCATTCCCATACCGTCAAAAGTCTGATTTCTTAAAAAAAAAAAAAAAAAAAAAAAAAAGATGAATGGGAAAAAAGTCAGAAAGAGCAGAGGTCAAAATCGACAGGTTCTTGTCTGTTGTTTGTTCCTCTCTTCCTTCTTTCCTTCCTTTCTTTGTGTTGGCTATGTCCGCCTCCGTGAGGCTTGTTGTGAAACTTTTAACGGTTCACTTAAATTTTCATGCCGTCCACGATTCATTTAACGTGTTTCAAACTTATCGTGTTATCTGTTCTTTTTTCGCTTGCCATCCACTGCACTATGGACCAGCTCTCTCTCTCTCTCTCTCTCTCTCTCTCTCTCTCTCTCTCTCTCTCTCTCTCTCTCTCTCTCTCTCTCTCTCTCTCTCTCTCTCTCTCTCTCTCTCTCCACACACACACACACACACAGAGTGAGAACACCCCTCCACCCCCACACCCCCACCCACACCCCCACTCCCCCTTCTCCATGTATGTTCCCTGCCCCCAGCAGTGTGTTGACTGTTTCTGCCAGAGTGAAGCCTCCTTGAATAAAACATGACCACCACCGCAACGAACTCCAACCCACAAAAGGGAAACAACAAAGTCACACGCGCCAACTTCTCTTTTGTGCGTCCTGTCTTTTTATTTGTGTGGTGTGTGTGTGTGTGTGTGTGTATCACTGTATGGCGGGTGTGGGGGGCTGGGCGGGCAGGGAAAGGCAGCCAAGACCCGGGGTATTGATAGCGGGTGCACCCTGCGGGGAATGTGATGGTTTCCATTGACTGTCGGCAGCAGCCAGGCAAAGGCTGCGAGCTGACCAGTACCGCGCTGGGCTAAAGTCCCTCCCTACGACCTGGCCCCCGGGCCTGGCTTCAAACAAACCTCATCAGAAAACTGTACTGAAGCGAAAGGAAAACAAGTCATCCGTGTAGATTTTGCCAAGTTTTTTTTTTGTATGTGTGCTTTTTTTTTCCTCCCCCCCCCCCCCCCCCCCCCCCCCCTCCCCCCCCCCCTCCCCCCCCCCCCGTTTTCCTCTGTCCCCTATCCCAACGATTTCATTCTCTACCTTTTTCTCTTCTTTGTTTTTCCTCCTTAAAACTGTTGTTGAGGTCAGAGTCAGAGAGATGCAAATCAGTTAAGTGTGAGAAGAGTCAGTTCTGAGAGGAAAACGCCGGCCAATAGAAACAATGAAATGGCACAAAGGGTATAGCCTACTCCAAACGAAGTCTTCTTTTTTTTTCTCGGGTTTTATTTAGTACCGATTCTCTCTCTCTCTCTCTCCTCTCTCTCTCTCTCTCTCTCTCTCTCTCTCTCTCTCTCTCTCTCTCTCTCTCTCTCTCTCTCTCTCTCTCTCTCTCCAGTACTGTTTCTTTGTAGTCCAACCAAAATCACTCACTGACGTGGCGTTACTTTTTTTCAGCGTGTCCATGGTTTTGTCTAGAAAACAGTAGACATTGTCTCTCAGTCGATCCATTTTCTTTGTTTTAAGGATTAAAAAACGAGAAAGGGCAAGGAGTGTATGTGCCAATACAACGGCGCTGGACAAGGAAAGCTAGAATACCCAGTTCCATGGACAGAAAAAAGACCATCAGCTTCTGGTTAATTTGTTTGGATTGTTTCAGCTAGGCTCACCACCATCGTCCATTGTTGTGATGGGCGTGATTCGTTTTCTCACTTGAAAACTATGCTCAGTAAACATAGAGGGGATGATTGTCACAGAAGACACGGTGCTTAGGGTGGGAAAGTGTAGTGGTTAGAGTACAACTTGCAGCACAGGTTACAGTCTCCACCGAGATGGTGTCCACTAGAGGAGAATTTTCCTGGGGAGTTTTTAGAACGGTACAGACTCTACTTCACAAAAGTCCTTGGATAAGACTATAAACAGGTGAGGCATTGTGTGCAAATGCACACAGAACATCTTGAGCATACGTTAATAGCCCGTCTACCTTTCGTAGGAAAAAACGCCCGCTATGAGCAGCGATGGTGTGGATTGACACAAACATGCCTAGCATGCATCATACACCATGGACTGAGGAATGGACTTTTCAGGTTCAACTTGTCCACAGCATACCATTTGAAAGACTCCATATATGCACAGTGCCCCAGCGACTTGTCAAGGAGTTAAGGAAAAGTGAAATGAAGAACAAGTCAAAGCTAAGGGAGAAACAGCAACCATGGTCACAGGGATTCAAATGGAAACGCTTCCCACTGACAAGGAAGGTGTCAAGTTGCTAGTTTACAGAGGACCCAAGAGTCGACATTTGCATGGCCAGTGGTTTTCTCCATCACTTCTTGCTTGTTATCACCAGTTTTGCTGCCTGAAATGCCACTTAAATCCTTTCATTATTCTGTCTCATCCTGATAGTCAGGTAGTTGTAGTTGTAACCTGTATCCACTGCTTTTCTCTGTCGTTTTGTCTGTCTTTCTGTGTGTCTAGTCTGGTTTGTTTCCATGGGGCTGTCTTAGCTGTGGTTGTAAGCATCTTAGTGTCGATAGTTCGTAAGAGAATAGGTCAACTACGGTCGGTGGTATGGAGTGACACACACATTTGTTAATGTGCTTCACTGCAGAGGACGTAGGAGGGGAAACTCCACTGTGAAAATGCCAGTGTTTCTTCCGTAACATTGCTGCTTCGTTTACCTTGTGTCAAACCACTTTAATCTCTGCATTACTTCTATCCAGATCAGGGGTAGTTAAGGTGTAGTTTGCTTGCATCCACTGTCTCCCTACCACTGTCCTCTGTGTCATTTTGTCTGTTTTGTGTTTTTCTGTCTTTGTTTCCATGGGGTTGTCTTACCAGTGGTTGTAAGCGGATCGGTGTTGGCAGTTTCACTGGATAGGGCTTGAAAAGCCACATCCCTGCTTGGCAGTGGCGCGGACTGTGTGTTTTTATGGTGGTCAGATGCACAGCCCCCTCACTGACAGAAAATCGAACCATCAACAGCTGCAGTTGGGAGAGTTCTGTTGATAGTTTCTAGGGTTTCTTGCACGCATGTACGCATACATACATGTACAGGCATTCACACACACACAAACACACACACACACTTGCGCATAGGCCTGCACCCACAGACCAAATAGAGACATATATACATGCACATAGACACACACACATACATTCCCCCCCCCCCCACACACACACACACAAGCCGCCGCTGTGGCCTAGTGGTTAGGGCGTTGTACTCGTAATCTAAAGGTTGCGGGTTCGATCCCAGCTATTCCGCTATGGCGTTGTGCCCTTGGAAAAGGCACTTTACGGCTATTTTCTCACCCCACCCAGGTGTAAAAGGGGTACCAACCTTGTGTTGGGGGGTTAACCCTGCGATAGACTGGCGTCCTATCCAGGGGGGAGTCTATGACTCTCAGTCGCTTAACGCCACAGAAACCGGGATAAGCACCGGCCTGATGAGCCTTATGGCTCGGGACAGACTTTTAACACACACACACCCGCACGCACGCGCACACACACACACACACCTCTCTCTCTCTCTCTCTCTCTCTCTCTCTCTCTCTCTCTCTCTCTCTCTCTCTCTCTCTCTCTCTCTCTCTCTCTCTCTCTCTCTCTCTCTGAAATCACTTAAATTGAAAAGAGGTTAAATCATGGAACAAACAAACGAACGAACGAATGAACACACACACACACACACACACACACACATACACACACACACACACACACACACACACACACACACACACACACACACACACACACACACACACACACACACACACACACACTTTCCATATGAGCTTTTTCTCTTATTTGTTCCTAGTCACATTGCTCTAACAGTACCAAAAGCTGTACATCCTCGTAATAACATTTAAAGCCACTGTTTGTGAAATCTATTCGTTTAAATAGAGAAGCGAGGGTAATGCACTTTGTATCTCTAAATGAGGATAGTAACAAAAGACCTATAAAACAGTCCACGTAACAGGCTGATAATGACCAGGAGGTGGCCCAGGGAGCATTGATCTGGCCTGATTGTCTGTCCAAAATAGATAGATACCCCCCACCACCACCACCAACGCCACCACCACCAACAGAATAAAAAAAGAAATCTGAATGTTTCAGTGATGTAACACATCCCAGGCAAAGTTGACTTTATTAATAACCACGGCGAGTAATTGACTCTGACAAAAACCCCTCCTGTCGACGATAAAACCGCTCCGCTCGCCGCCCATGCAGATGGGCCCAAAGCACCCACCTACCTGCCCGCCGCTATCAGAGTCACGTAACCCTGCTATTTAGATGGCAGCGCCAGATGAAGTTAATAGAAAAAGCATTGTCCCTCACTTTTGTGTACTCATCTATATCTGATTGAAGTACTATTGTCATAATGAAATGACCCCCACTCTGTCAGTCATAAACCGCTTTGACCACCTCTGTTGTGAGAAGAATAAGGAAGGGGGGGGGGGAGAAAACAAAAAGGCCTGCATGTCACAGGTTGTGGTCAGGCCTTGCAAGACAGAAAAATTCGCCGTGGGGGTCAGTTCCGTTGGGGGAAGCAGCAGCAGCAAGCCGCGATGCTATCAGCCTGTGGGCTTTGGCCCTCACCCCTAGCCTACCCCTAATGCGGTCAATTGTCGCCTGCGGTCAACGCACGTGTGAAACAATCCCTGGGGAAATTCGACCCATTGTTTCAAAGCATGGGACAATTTCCGGAGGAGCCTCTTCTTTCTTCTTCTTCTTCTTTGTGTTCTTTTTCTGTATTTCTTTCTTACTTTTCTTTGTTTGCTTTCTTTTTTTTATTTCTTTCTCACCTGTTTCTATATCAGAATATATCTGTTTTTTTCTTTTTATTCATTTTTAAATGGATTTTACTTTCAGCAACGACACAAAGCAGCAAAACAAAAAAATAATGTTAAGATGCTCATTTGCACGATTTTCATTTCGAATCAAGTGTGCAGATTGCATTGAAGACCAGTTTTAAGGGGGCGTGAGGGGGCTAGAAGTGCGGAGTATTCAGGGAATATTGTGTAAGAAACATTTGGTTTTGCGGTACTGCTACCCCATAGACAGATCAAACAGAGGAAATTCACACCTTGATTCTCTGTCTCTCTGTCTCTCTGTCTCTGTCTCTGTCTCTGTCCTCTCTCTCTCTCTCTCTCTCTCTCTCTCTCTCTCTCTCTCTCTCTCTCTCTCTCTCTCTCTCTCTCTCTCTCTCTCTCTCTCTCTCCCTCTCTCCCTCTCTCTCTCTGTCTGTCTGTCTGTCTGTCTCTGTCTTACACACACATACACACACATACACACACACACACACACACACACACACACACACACACACACACACACACACACACACACACACACACACACACACACACACAAGAGACAATGATGAAGAAACGTGATGCTTTGGAAAAGTAGACCATATCAGATTACAAGACGATGATTCAACGTCAACAATCGAAAGTTCTTTTTATAGAATCGTGTTCTTGTATAAATACATTTTTGCATCCGAACTCTACGCATTAGCATGAAAAAAAGGCTTGATAACACATTAAGAAAGTATCGTATGTAGATTGCTTAGGCAATTCACATTCAGTTGATTTCTTTCCTTGTAAGTCGGAGTATATAATTATAATCTCGATCTCCGAATATGGCGAAATGGTTTTAGAATGTCAAACAATCAATTAAGTGTGTTCTTACGGTCTTATAAAAGTTCTTTTTTTCACTTTTTAACAGACAACAATAGTTGCTGTCTCAGCGTTTGACGAAGAAGAAGAAGAAAAGTGTCTGGGTGGGACAGGGGAAGAGTGCCCAATTTGGTTGACATGACGCTTTTAGTGTTAGGCTGAGGAACGGTTCAGCCAGTTAACCACAGATACCACACCAGGGCTGGGTGTTAGGTGACAATGTGCCATTCTCTGTTTTCATTTTGTCAACATCGCTATAGAGGAGTGCTGGAGAGAGAGAAAAATAGCAACAAGACCATAAAATCTGAGACCCCCTTTGGCATGTCTTGGGATGTTCCTAGTTCTGTCCTCCTACCTTACAGCCGTCTGGATGTTGGGTGAATTTACCCTGCTACATGCTGCTTAGCACTACAATACACTACAGTATACTATACTACACTACAATACACTGTACTACGATACACTGCACTACACTGCAGTACACTACACTACACTACACACCACTACACGACATGACACTACACCACACCACACCACACAACACCACACCACACCCAGCCCTACCTCACTACACTACACTACACTACACTACACCACACCACACCACACCACACCACACCACACACCACACCACACCACACCACACCACACTCTACCTCACAACACTACACTACACTACACTACACTACACTACACTACACTACACTACACTACACTACACTCTTAACCAAGAGTGGTGATAGTAATAACACAAGCGGAAGAACACCAGCTTTCTTCATTTTAGCCCTTCAACTGTCATTTATCGGGTTTGCAACATGCTTTGGGGCTTTATCCACCTCGCACTTTAACATGTTTGGAGTTCCATTCTAGGAAAATGTTAAATGCAATATTATCTGAATCACCATCGTGAAACAAAGAACTAGTCTATTAGACTAGGTTGAAGTGAACTGCAAGATTGTTTGTGATTTTTGCTTGAAAATTTAATTCAACAGCAATGCTGACGTCCTATCAAGCAAGTTGAGCAGATACAGAAACACAGTAAAAAAAAATATTAAGAATTCCTTTGGGTTTTTTTGTTTTTTGTGGGGATTTTTGTTTGTTTGTTGTTGTTTTCGGGGGCTACATTTCAGAAACCAAAATTGTCAGTCTATGTTCTTTGTATTTCTGATAACATCGTTTTATTTCAAACAGCTTAACGAGTTGTTTGTTTGGTTCCTTATATCCACAACGCAACCTTGCAGGCATCTTCGGTCAGGGTCAGTTTTCATGCAGAGTCTTTCAGGCGCTGTAATCCTCATTGTTAGAAATGGTTTTTGCCCTGAGTTCAGGCCTGGTATGATTTTGAATATGAAAATAATTAAGTGGTTTTATATCACTCAAAGTCGTTTTCATGAAGTTCCCAGGTTTATTTGGAATAATCGTGACTTTGTCAGTAGAGTTTTCCACGTCCTTTGGATGAAAGAGTGTAGTCACCAGAAGTAAGGAATTGTGTGTGTGTGTGTGTGTGTGTGTGTGTGTGTGCGTGTGTGTGTGTGTGTGTGTGTGTGTGTGTGTGTGTGTGTGTGTGTGTGTGCGTGTGTGTGTGTGTGTGTGTTGTGTGTGTGTGTGTGTGTTTATGTGCGGGAGTGTGTATGGAGGAGGGGGGGGAAGTTTAAGGATTTGATCAAAGAGCACGCCTCCCCCATTTGCAGAGGTGTTAACCATGCATATCACTCAGAGATTTTACACCTAATCTCTGGCTAACTTGGTCCTAATCTCCCTTCATTCTTCCGATCCCAACGTTTGGTTGAGCCTCAAATACGGGTGCCGTTTGCGCGATGCGGCATTTCTTGTCATTCATTGGTTGTGCATGCACTGTGATTCAACTTAACCATCTGATCTGGAGCTGCCTGTTACCTGATGATGATGATGTGTGTATGTCAATGCGTGCGATTAAGCCTCCGCTTAAGGCTGTCGGAGGCCCACAGAATGGAGTGGCTGATATCAGGAGTTATCCCCTTTAGTGCTGATGGCTGCTCCTTTGTTGCTTTATGAGGGGGCACATTAGTACAGGAAAACTGTGATATGACCTCAAAAAAATTGCAAGAGAATTTTTTTTTTCACCGGTATGTTCAGACATGTATTATCTAATAGTAATCAAGAATCGAGAAAAATCTACCGTCAAATAGCTCAACAAGAAAATAAAAAAGAAAATAATTAAACTCAAAATAGCACGACTGTGGCACCATACAAAATCCTCGCCGCATACTGCTGCCCGGCGGCTATCATCGCCTGGAATAAACAATTAAACAGCAGGCCCCTCCTCTAGTTCCAGAACAGAGTGGAACCTGTTGCACTCGCCTGCTTACTCTGCTATATGCTCACACTAGGCTACACGTTGTTTCCGTACAGTGCTTTCACAGACGTGTACACGTTCGTTCTGTGTTAGCAGTGTGGATTTTAAAGTGTATTTCTTAGGAACGACCCTTTGTTAACATAAGTAATCAGAAAGTGTAGTTTAATGATATGAAAGAATGCGAAACAATAATACCAATACTGACAGACAAGATTTAAAAAGTAGAAGATGCATCCATGAGGTTATTAGAGACAGGTTCCACCAACACTATATTCCGTGTGTAGGGGAAACTATGGCAACCTGTTTGAGTCAAAACAAGGGTTCCAAAAGTTTACAGAAAATCTAACCATTTTGCAGGCTTTCCAAAAGGATTGCAATGGAGAGCGACATACACTTGTGTGTGATTTGCAAACAGCAATGCAATGCTGATACTGCATTCTTCACTTTAACTGATAAAGGGGTGAAAGGCGAGTTTAATTCAAATTTAACTTCTGATATTGCTGTTGGCTAATAGTGACAAACAGAAAAAAGATTGCTTTGTTGGTCTTGAAGAGAGAGAGAGAGAGAGGAGAGAGAGAGAGAGAGAGAGAGAGAGAGAGAGAGAGAGAGAGAGAGAGAGATTGATTTATTCTTTTATATTGAGGATAATGGAATAAGTACTCTTGGGCTTTTTTACATCCAGTCCCCGAGTGTATGTAGTTTTGTAAATGTCATCTGTTCCCACTGGCACACAATGGCCTACTCTTACGAAAAGCGGAACAGGATTTAACGTGTGCGTAAGATGTTCTGCGTGCATTCGCATACGGGCCTCGGTTTTAAAGTGTTATCCGAAGGACTTTTGGGGAGAGTGGAGTCAGCACTGATGTTAACTCCAGGAGAAAAATCTCCTCCACCGGACTCGAACCTGGGTCGTCAAATTGCCAGCGCAATGTTCTGACCACTATTCCGTCCAGAGAGAGAGAGAGAGAGAGAGAGAGAGAGAGAGAGAGAGAGAGAGAGAGAGAGAGAGAGAGAGAGAGAGAGAAACTTAAAACTTTGAAACTTTGATTAAGGGAAAAGAATAAGCACCCGTAATGGCTTTTTTATATCCAGCCCTCAATCACAGAAATTTATAACAATGAAAACAAATTAACAGCGAATTTATGAAAACACACACACAAAAACAGAAAAATAACAAGAACAATGGTTGTAACATCATAGAAATGCATGTAAAAATGGAGATCTTGTTTTTAAAAAATATGAAGGAAATGAGCACATAAAAAAAGAAAAAAAATCAGAGAGAAAAATTGAAGAAGAATTTGTATTGGGTATGGAGAAAGAGAAGAATAAAAACAAAACAAAAAAATAAATAAAGAAAAAGAAAAAGAAGAAAGAAAAAAAAGAGAGAGAGAGAGAGAGAGAGAGAGAGAAGCAAGGGAGTGGGTGTGGGGGAGGCAGACAGGTAGGCAGGCAGCCAAGAGAGAGAGAGAGAGAGAGAGAGAGAGAGAGAGAGAGAGAGAGAGAGAGAGAGAGAGAGAGAGAGAGAGAGAGAGAGATGCAAATCTTCTGAATCCCAGCGCTTGTCATGACTACTATCAATGCCAGCGTGTGCTGACATGAATGAAGCTATGCAGACTTTCACTGGTGTGTCATTCGTGACAAGTGAACAACGCAAAGATACGACTACTGCCAGAAAGAAGAAAGATGAACAAGATTTGATGACTATGCTCACATTTTTGCAAGAAAGGGACCCATTTGCTGAAGGACCTGATCTGAAAAATATCTGCAGAGGTGCCATTGCTGATCCATCTATAAATGCACACAGAGCACAGGAGATTGGGAGCACTATCTTGGAAAAGATGGAAGGTCAGAAAGTGACAGAGTACAGTTTCAAAAGATCAGATCAAGTTATTGCAATGGCATCCAAAAATATGGTCAAGATTGATGATGACGTGGTCAGTGTGGATCCACAGCTGTTGTTCCAACGACTTGTTTCTGCAGCAGGCAACATGTATGAAGATAAAAGTGAAGTCTTCAAATATGAGCTGTCAAGCTACCCATCATCTCTCTTTGAGTCACCCACTTTTCTTCAGCAAGGGAACAAAGCAATCCTTGCAGTTGAACTATGGAAATTGACATTGGAAAATATGCCAAAGCTGATGCCTACTGACGAGGTGCATATTGTCCTGGATGGTGGAGCACTCTTACAAAAGATACCTTGGTCACGTGGGTCCACATACGCATCCATCATCGAAACGTACGTCCGACACGTAAAACAGAGATATGGGAATCCAACTGTAGTGTTCGATGGATATTCTTCTGGACCCTCAACCAAAGATGTCACACATCTGCGAAGATCAAAAGGGAAATCATCCACTGACATCCATTTTACACCTGACATGACTCTTCAGATTACGAAAGACCTGTTTCTTGCCAATCCCGAAACATGCAACGCTTTATTGATCTGCTCAGCTGTGAGCTGCAGAACAATATGTGCATGGCCACATGTTGTGAAGGTGATGCTGATTGCATGATAGTTGCTGAAGCCTTGGAATGCGCAAAAAGCAAGGTCACTGTTGTTGTTGGGGATGACACTGATCTCTTGATTCTCTTGATTCACCATGCCAGTAGAGATGCTAAGGATATATTTCTGCAACAAAGTAAAAAGGTCAGAGAAAAACCCAGCAAATGCTGGAACATCAAGCATATGCAACTGTCTCTTGGCAAATTGTGCCACATTCTGCCAGTCATCCATGCAGCGACAGGATGTGACACAACCTCTCGTGCTTTTGGTATTGGGAAACGAACAGGCCTGCGGAAATTTCAGAATTTAGAACATTTGTGCAAGCTGGCTGAGGTGTTCATGGAAGACAAAGAACATGAAGTTGCTGATGCTGGTCAACAGATTCTGATGTGTCTCTACGATGGAAAGTCTGGGTCTACTCTTGACAGTCTCAGATACCAATGCTTTTGCTCGAAAGTGGCAGTGGGAACAACGTTTCTTCAAGTTCATGGCTTACCGCCAACTTCTGCTGCTGCCAGGTATCACAGTCAGCGGGTGTATTTGCAGGTCCAGCAGTGGATTGGAAATAATAACCTGCGGCCTGAAGACTGGGGATGGAAGAGCATAGACAACCAACTTGTTCCCATCACCACAAACTTGCCACCTGCCCCCACGAAGCTTCTCCGAGTCATCCGAGTCATCCGCTGTAACTGTAAAGCTGACTGTGATACAAGGAGGTGCACATGCAGGAAGCATGGACTTGACTGCTCCCCTGCTTGTGGTGATTGTCAGGCTTCAATGCTCCAATTCTGTTGGAGACCCTCTCGAAAAGGAAGAAGCTTTTGAAGCAAACAGTTAGTAGTGTGGCGTTCGCTGACCCTGTTTTGCGAACTTTGGCTACCAAAGGAAAAAAACTGTGTGGTGACCTTGACCTTGACATGACTGACTAAAAGGTTTAGGACATTTGATTAATAACTGAGCATTGATTCTTACAAAAACTGACATATCTTAAGGTGAATGACATTAAAAGATCAGTGTTTCAGCCCAGAAAAAACACTGTTAGGTCCATGTGACCTTGACCTTGGTGTGACCTTGACCATCACATGTTCGGACATATGTGCCATTGATTGTTATAAACACTTGGACTAAACTGAATAACAAAACTGCAGAGAAGGTAAGCAAAATGCTTTTCGTTTCAACTACATGCATATGCATAGCACATGAATATACATTACATAATAAAACGCTTATAAATTGCATAATTCTCGTTAGATTCACTTCGATTTTTGCAATATTGTTTGTCTACCATAGTATTACATATCTGTGAAGAAAAACAAACTCTTGCAATATTTTTGAGGTTAAGGCACTTTTCGTCGTAGATTTACTGGACTACATACAGCGAGGGTAGGATCAGGCCATGCCGAGTACAGCCATTAGAAATACCGCGATGATGTTAGATTGGTAATGACACCTTTTGGCGAGGGATTTGCCATTCTGATCCAACGTGGCACACTCTTCAAATAAAACCAAACCAAAAAAAAAAGTCCCCACCCAAAAGAAAGAAGAAAAAATCATACGGCAAAGCAAAAAAAAGAAGGAAAGAAAAAAAGCACAAAATCTTATGCTGGATTAAGGGGTTTTGGGGTTTTTTGCTCACTTGGTTTGATGGTGCTCTTTTGTTCATTTTAACTTACTTTGTGAGGTAGATCTAAATGGACAAGTATATATGAATGTTTTGTTTTGTTGATTTTCAAGTCGCAAGACGGATAACGAGAAAAAAAACAAAAAAGAACCTCTCTCTCTCTCTCTCTCTCTCTCTCTCTCTCTCTCTCTCTGTCTGTCTCTCTGTCTCTGTCTCTCTCTCTCTCTCTCTCTCTCTCTCTCTCTCTCTCTCTCTCTCTCTCTCTCTCTCTCTTTCTCTTTCTCTTTCTGGGTTCCCTTGTAATTTCTCTGGTATTTCTTTGTACCTTCAAGAGAAAGTGTATCCCCCCCGACCCTGTCAACAGTGCCATATTGGGGAATGACAGTAAATTGTTCAAAGCATCTCTGCGTTTCCTCACCAGGTGGGGCGCGTAATGCCTGGTCTTCTCTTGTGCTTGTCATTTTGCAGGAGGCCTGCCTACTGGCTTCAGCCACACATTCACACTTCAGAGCAGCTCATTTCATTGTACAAGTTGCATGCTGGGTATGTTTGTATCTCCGTAACCCACCAAACATTGACATGAATTACGGAATCTTTTATGTTTTATGATGTTCTGCGTGTGTATAGACAGGAGGGAAATTAAGGCATGCGCCAGGTCTGCATTTGGAGTCTACCTGTAAGGTAAAAGAAAAAAGTCTGCCTGGAAGATCGTAACCCCCCCCCCCCCTCCCCCCATTCTATATTCATCAGACGCCGTCGTCGAGACACAAACTTAGACTTCATGGACACGCAGGATTGAAATCAAACATTCTTAACCACTCGGCTATAGCATCCGCCGGTGCAATATAAAACATCGAGTCTATTTTGCTATCCAGCGCTATATAAAACACCATACATTACATAACTGTGCATAATGCATAGCAGGACAATACTTTGTTCCCCTTTGTTTTCCGTCTGTCTCTGTATATTTTGTTCTGTTTTTCCTCTGTCTCTGTGTATAACGTGTTGCTCTCCTTTAAACCATCCCATTCCTGTGTGGGTTTTTCATAGTTTAACAGATTAATGGCCAGTCTGTTGTAGGAAATTAATCCTTTATCACTTTGAAATGATCATGCTACATGCAGAAACGACATCAGATAATGGTTATAGCGATCATCATCATCAACAGCAGAAACATTTTCATTTTCTATTAATAGCAAAATTATGGTAGCATTGACAGTGTAAACACTGTGTGTACATGTGTGTGTGTGTGTGTGTGTGTGTGTGTGTGTGTGTGTGTGTGTGTGCGTGCGCGCGCGCGCGCGGTGTGTGTGTGTGTGTGTGTGTGTGTGTGTGTGTGTGTGTGTGTGTGTGTGTGTGTGCTGATGTTCGATGCTATTCGCTCTTTGTCAATTATCTCCTGAGCTCTGTCTCTGTGTATTCCGCGTTTGTGACACGACGTCACACAGGGGACATCATCGTCTGATGACAAAGCCAGTGGCGTCCCTTGAGTTTGGCAGACGACAGTAGCGTCCATTGAGTTGATTCATGTCTCCAGACGTCTATCCATTAATGTGCCTCAAGCGGAGTGCCTTCGTCAAGTGGGCGTCTGCGCTGGAACTTGGCTGGACACAGGATAAAAGGATTGGAAAATGGGGAGAGAATGACTGGATGGATTATAGCACTGGCTATTAGCGTTTTCGTAATGAACAGAACGAGTTGTTGCTGTTGTTGTCGTCATCGTTATTGTTGTTGTTGTGGTTGCTGATGCTGCTTTTTTCCAAAGTGGAAAGGTCGGGAACGTGGCAATGGCTGCTTGTACTTTCGTTCATTGAATGACATACATACATACATACATACATACATACATATATATATATATATATATATATATATATATATATATATATATATACATATACATATATATAATATATATATATATATATATATATAAATATTATAAAAAATACATTCCTGTGTGTTAAAAGCGTGGTTATTTGGGTGACAGAAATGCCTACAGAAGAAATGGAATGCATGTTGAGTTTGTCCCGATTTGTGTCACATACAAGTGTACAGAAGTTCACGTTAGATATGACAAGAAACAGTCCAATCAAAACGATAGTTTCAGAACCAAGGTGTAACACACACACACACACACACACACACACACACACACACACACACACACACACACACACACACACACACACACACACACACACATATTAAAAAGGGGCGAGAAGATTAAGACACATAAAAAGTCAGAAAGATTCTAGCCAGCACAAAGCACGGTTAAAAAACAACAACAAAAACCCCCAGACACATTTAGATCTATAGACAAACAAACAAAAATCAAAAACAACAAACAAACAAAACCACTATATTTGCATGCTAAGCGATGTGAGGTACCTAACGCACACTGAAGTCCAGGACCCTAATTGCTTGGAGGCCTGTGACTGCCTGCCTACTGCAGAACAGGCCGGGCTTTGTTCAATACACAGCCACTCCTACCTGGCTGCACAATGAAGATATCAGCGAACTATCACCGTTGTCCAAGCATGGACCTCCAACCATCGGAAAGACTTCCTTTTTCAGGATTTGCTGACTGATTAATTGACTGATTAATTGACTGATTGCTTGTGGCCGGCTGCCTGTGGCGGTGGTAATAGTCTTGCTAACGTCTGATGATTGATAATCATGACAATTATGCTGATGATTTGCCTTGCGCATATTCTGGAACGTAGCCCTGACAGTTGATAATGCCCTAGAATGGAAAAATGCGTATGATTCATTTTTAAGGACTGTGTTTTTTCGATAGTTTTAGTGGAAGATTAAGGTGAACACTTTTTAAATTCCCTCTCTAAGTTTGTGTAAACGTCTACTTTGAGGCGACACTTTGGGATTCTCTGACTGTCACAGGAGCTATATAATGAATGCAAATGACCTCTTGGACAAAGGTTATTCACGCAATCACTTCCAGATCGACACCGTTCCGCTCCTGTTGATCGACAAGGAGAATTCTCCTGCACAGCTATCTTCTGCAGGGTCTGCATAACGTGACACTGATGAAGACTTGTTAATGTGATGGCAGATTTGCACAGCAGTTGTCGCACGAGTTAACAGGAAGTCTAGAACATTCCACCGTAATTTAAGGCAGCACAGCTTATGATGTTACAATAAGCGTATTTAATAATCATGACCATAATAAAAAATACATGGAATGTGTATAGCGCTTAATCTTATGAAGCAAACAAACAGCAAGTTGGAAAAGTAAATGTAAATTAATATCAAGTTAAAACTTTTTTTTAAACTAACGCAAGCAATAATTGTTTCTTTAAAACTTTACTACAAAACCAAGAAAGCTTTCGTTCTTGTTATCCGTTTGGTATTTGTGTGTGTATATTAAATGCATATGTGTTATGTTCCACGAAAAAGCTGTTTAAACGTAGGTTTAAACAGTTTAATCGTGGAACATAACTGAACCTCTAGTAGATGGGAGAATCGTTCGGGTTCAAACATTTTACACCAATACCAATACTATATTTTCTCGACATACAGAAAAATAATATGCACTGTGTGTATACATCGGTGTGCATTCCTGCACTGTCCATAAACAGCTCTTTTTTTTGGGGGGGGGAGGAAACGATTGGCAATTAGACACATGAGTGCATAATAATAATTATGGCCAGCATCATTTGTTTAGTGTAGAATCATGTGGGGGTTTTGTATGTGTTTAATTATGTTTTTAGTGGTTAAAATGGCTATAGGCAGATGTCACGAGGAGGTTTTTCTGTGTAAATTCAAAGTATATGACTTACAAAATGTGCGTATTAAAAAACAAGATTTCTTGTATCTGTTATCAATTAACAGTTGTAGACGATTGAAAAGTCTGCCTGTCTGTCTGTCTGTCTGTCTGTCTGTCTGTCTGTCCTGTCTGTCTGTCTGTCTGTCTGTCTGTCTGTCTGTCTGTCTGTCTTCTCTCTCTCCTCTCTCTCTCTCTCTCTCTCTCTCTCTCTCTCTCTCTCTCTCTCTGGGTATATATGTATATCAATACATTTTTTCTCTTATATAAATTGGATTATTTCCACAGCAACCGTGCATGAAATTAAGTAATTTGTAGATTTTTAGGCTGTTGAAGTCATCTTTTTAGCTGCTGGTGGAACTATAAACATTAAGTTTGTTAACAAGTGCTGAGCAGTTATAGGCCCCATGTCCCATTCGGGGATAGAGTCAATAGCTGACTGAAATGACCACAACATTGGTGGAAGGTGTTTTTCGGCCTTTTTTCTCCCACACATTGTCAGCGAGTAATATCAGAATCCGTATGCGTCAGTAGTTTTACCATGCTGCTTATAGAGAAAGGCGACAGTGTGTGTGTGTGTGTGTGTGTGTGTGTGTGTGTGTGTGTGTGTGTGTGTGTGTTGTGTGTGTGTGTGTGTGTTAGTGTGTGTGTGTGTTTCTGTCTGTCTGTCTGTCTGTCTGTCTCTCTGTCTCTCTGTCTGTCAGTCTATCTTTGTATGCATCTGCGATCATCATGATGATGTGATTGCATCCGCAGTTTCCGTCCTCTCTTGCATACACTCATCGGCAGGAAATCAGGCATTCATGAAGGGGTGTGAGAGAGAGTGTGTGTGTGTTTGTGTGTGTGTGTGTGTGTGTGTGTGTGTGTGTGTGCGTGTGTGTGTGTGTGTGTGTGTGTGTGTGTGTGTGTGTGTGTGTGTGTGTGTGTGTGTGCGTGTGTGTGTGTGTGTGTGTTTGTGTGTGTGTGAGCGTGTGTGTGTGAGTGAGTGTGTAAGTGTGTGTCTTTGTGAGTGTGCGCACATACGTATATTTAATGCATTTCATGTACACAGCTGTTGAATTGCTTTCCGGCGGAATGGGACTAAAAGTGTATGTATGTATCTATTACCATTGATAAAGTGGCCAGCACCTGTGCAGAGAGGCAGGCTTGATTGCCAGGCCAGGCCAGGAGAGGAGGCAGGCAAGCAGTTTAATTAGGTCTTCAGCTGCCCAGGGCCAGCCAGCTATCACCCTGTCCAACTGCGCATTGTTTGAAAACGCATCTGTGTACACAGTAACCACGACGGTTGATTCATGTCGTGAAATCTCACAAAATATACCATCACATGTGTTGAATACATACTGTGTGTGTGTGTATTATAGCTCTTTAGCAACCGAAGTTTGAAATGGATAGTTTGTTGAAACCGGTGTATATTCAGAAAGGAACTTACATTGCATGCATGAAGTTAGGAGTAGCAACATGTAAACAGCCTTTATTGTGCCCTCTCACAGAAAACGGGAATGATTTGGCAGTTAGTAGGCATATGTTCATATGACAAGATGGCATCCTTTTCTCCTCGAGTTCCAAGTGCAACTAAATTAACTTACCACCTTTCCCGATTTTTTTTGTAACCATATTTTTGGAAGGAAAGCTAGAATTGAAATTGATGGCTGGTTGGTACCGTGGGTAGATTGTTTGACACTTGATCTTCAGGCACAGGGTTCGAATCCCAGTCTCGGCTGTCAGGTATAAAGAGACTTTTCTCGGGGGGGCTGACAGTATTGTGACTCTTATCTCCTTCACGTCCTCGTAAGGAAACAAAACCAAGATCCTGAGCAGCATGCATTTACACATGTTGCAGCCACGGTATATGATAACCCCCATCATGTCCTGATGACACAAGTAGAAACTCTTGGAAGTCCTGGGTCGTGTCCCAGAAGACAGGAGGTGGTTAACTTGGTGCTTAGTGAGACAGAGCGATTTGCCATGCTGTTAGTTCACAAGTCGTGGTTATATATAATAGTTTCAGCGGTGTCAGAGCTAATAAAGTTGTCTTTCCTGCTGCCTTGTCCTAGTCTACGTATAATCTCTGACATCTCTGTGTATGCTGTTAGTAAGGTGTGTTTGGTA
>JASPKP010003293.1:0-2500 GCA_030674155.1 Stramonita haemastoma
ATGATGAAAATACATGCTTTTTTGTGCATCCAATTCCCGAATGCATGCGGTTTTGTAAATTATGTCATCGAACCACCGGCACAAAATACACACTCATCTTAAAGTCGGAACAGGTTTGAACATGTTTGCAAGATGTTCTACGTGCGTTCGCGCTCGGGACCTCAGTTTATAGTCTTATCTAAAGGACTTACAAGGAAGTGGAGCGGCTTCAACCCACCAGACCATCAGATCACGAGTGCAACTCTCTAACCACTCGGCTATCCCGACCCTCGTCTTTCTATTCATTTGCCTGCCTGTGTGATTGCCCGTATATCTGTCTAGCCATCGTTCGGTTGACTGATTGACTTATCTATCTCTCTATATATCTACGGATTGATTAAGTTTACTGATCTATCAATTCACGTGTTTTTTTTTTTTTGCAAAGACTTGCAAAGACCTGCAGAAGAGAGAATGTTAGATTTTTTTTTTCAAGAATACTTTGAAATAGAGCACATGGCTTATACAAAAGAGGACATTTAAAATTGAATAAAACAGCAACCCCCCCCCAACAAACAGTAGTGCACCACAGGGAAAAATATTAATCAATGCTATAGACTGGGAGATCGGAGTCGTCATTGTCTTGCAGACAATATGAGAGAAATGTTAGAAGTCGTTAACATCAGAAGTAATTTAGTCTTTTAAAGCTTTTTACTACGCTACACTACTCTGCACCACGCTACACTACACTACACTACACTACACTACATACACTACACTACACTACCTACACTACACTACACTACACTACACTGCACTGCACCACTACACTACACTACACTGCACTAGCACTACACTACACTACACTACACTACAACTGCACTGCACTGCACTGCACTGCACTACACTACATACACTACACTACACTACACTACACTACACTACACTACACTACACTACACTACACTACACTACACTACACTACACTACACTACACTACACTACACTACACTACACTACACTACACTCACTACACTACAATTTCCCCTTTCCCACCAGCGAATACAACACAGCACAGCACAGCACAGCAAACAATATGATACAGTTCAACGCACTGAAGTACAGTACAAAACAGTTATTTGTGGAAAAACAATTTAAAGCTAAACTGAATGTTATGAAAAGGACAGAGATTACACGTCAGATGTTCATAAATCCAAAACACAGTATCCCCCTCCCCCTCCCCCCAAACAGTTCCCACTCTCAAACTCATACAGAAATACAAGTAAGGGTGTTTAATTAAGCAGGAAAAATTGATGAATAAAAAGATGACCGAACGGTGAAAACAAACCAAGAATGTTTTTGAAAGAAAACTATTTAGCTCAGATTTTTTCAAACCATTTGGGAAAAGTGTCTAAACTAAACAGAATCCCACGCATCATTAGTGCAGATAAAACTCTCATCAAGAAAATAGGCATGAGCTTTTCAGTCTGAGAAAGAAAAAAAAAATCACTGTCTGTTCTAAAGTTTTTGTCTGTTTATCTTCCCCACTTCTGTCAATGGTTTTCTTTTAAGTCTGGCTGTGTTCTGTAAATTTCTCTGCTGCCTCCTCATTCATTTACTTGCGTGTTGTTGTTGTTGATTTTGTTTGATTTTTCGTTGTTGATTGTTTACTTGGTGTTTTGTATTCAGAAAGATTTTCCATTGATTTTCTTCTAAATCAACGTGCACGAATTTCTAGTGTGGCAATTTTTTTTCTGTTTACACAAAAGGAGTGGGAGGGGTGAAGGGGAGGGAGGGGGGGGGGGGTGGCGGGGGCGGCAGAGTAGGAGGAAAGGGGGGGGGGTGTGCAATACATTTTATGATCACCACCTCCTCTGATTTTTGTCCTTTTTCTCCAATTCCACCGTTAGACCTCCGAGGTTCCCCAGTGGTGACATTGTCGTGTAAGCAATCGTTGATGCCCGCCATTAGGGTAACTGCACTCCGTCTTCATGGATATTTTTCCTCATATGACTTGACTTCTTTTTGAACTCCTTAAGGAGTGTATTTGGCGCTGTTCTTAAACTTCCATGGAAAGCATGTTGGGTAGGCTACACTTAGCGGAACCCCGTCCCTTTCCAGTTGACAGATTCTTGGTTAGTGTATATTTGAGTTGTATGGTATTGCTTTGAATTGTACTGCATTGCACTGAATTGTATTGCGTTGCATTGCGTTGTATTGTACTGCATACTTCTTTCAATCACGGAAAATTTCATTGCGTAAAATTCAAACTGTTTTTTTCTGGGGAGTTCATAACACCACCCTAAAAAGTTTTGAGTATGAAATTAATTTGTTTCCCAATGATATCGGCAGTTTTTAATAAACTTTTTCCAGGGTCAACACTCTTGTTGCTGTGGGTTCTTTTACGGGTACTTAACACAGGAGCTCAGTTTATCACCAGATCCGAAAGACTAGCTCCCAGGCCACAACACAAGGTCTAGCAGACAGAGGAACAAGTATTGGGTTTGAACAGGAATCGCACCCA
>JASPKP010003293.1:17500-20268 GCA_030674155.1 Stramonita haemastoma
TACAAAACTGCATACACACGGGGACGTACTGGATGTAAAAAAGGACACGAGTGCTTATTCCATTATCCTCGATATAAAAGAATAAAACAAAATTAAAAAATTAAAAACACACTCACAAAACACACACACATACAAAATAAACAGCCATTGTTATATGCTTTCAATATGGTCGCTGCTATGCACGTGCTGAAATAATTATTTGATGCAATTCCAGTACAGTGTCAGCCGCTACATTAATCAATCATATGTGACCTTTGCATGGTCATAGCCATTTATGCTTTTAAAAATGTGTTCTGTGAACCCAGAAACCTTCACAGTTTATCAGGCGTACAAACCAGATGTATGCAAATACCAGCCACCTCTCTTCTGCACGAACTTAAACATTCAATATCGTATTTTTCTTGTGTTAGTGTGTGTAGTGTGAGTGCGTGCGTGCGTGTGTGTGTGTGTGGTGCGTGCGTGGTGCGTGGTGTGTGTGTGTGTGGTTGTGTGTGTGTGTGTGTGTGTGTGTGTGGTGGTGTGTGATGTGTGTGTGTGAGTGAGGAGAGAGAGAGAGGAGAGAGAGAGAGAGAGAGAGAGAGAGAGAGAGTGAGTGTGTGTGTGTGTGTGTGTGTGTGCGTGTGTTTGTGCGCGTGCATGTGTGTGTATGCATAGGTGTGTGCATAGGTATGTGTATGTATGTGTGTGTATGTGAGAGAGCATATCTTGCTAAAATGTTGATAACCAAAAAAAGATACACACAGACTTTCGAGTCAAAACCTGATTATATAGAACAAAGAATGAATCAGACAGAAAGCCAAGAAACAAACAGGTAGTAAAACAAAAAACAACCCCCTTAGACATAGATTACCACACATAGAAATGACCCACCAACTTACAATAGCAAAAAACGCCAAAACACTAACAACCAAACACACCAGGAAATCTCAAAAAGAAACGTGGAACTGCATAGACATTTTGATAAGAGAGAGCTAGAGAGAGAGGCAGGCTGTCAAGGTTGCTGTGTCCTGAAATAGCCCCCTTGAGATGAGATTGCCGGAATCGATCGGCTGAATCAGGTACAACCTGTGTGTTCTATTTCAGGAAGGCCGTGGTGATCACATGGTTGGCTGACTCCTTGCTTCCAGGCTCTTCCACACACACACACAGGTAGAACAAGAAATCAATCGTCAGCCAAAGAGCTGAGTCAGTGTGGAAGCTTTGACGTCATGTGTCAAGCTCTGACAGGTGTCACTTCCACTGTCGTCATATCTGGCACTGGCATTGTTATCTTTACCTGTCGTGTATCATTATCAAGATTGGCAGAAGAAACCAGTCTATCATCACTTTTCAGAGAAAAGATCAGGAGACAAAAGCAGCAGCAGTAAAAAAAAAGGTGAAATATCAGCAGTACCTGTCATATTAGCATTAGCAGCACTTGCACCAGCAGCAGCAGCAGCATTAGGAGGTGGAAATAGCAGCATCAGCAGCAGAAGTAGCAGCAGCAGAGCAGTAGCAGCAATATTAGTCATAGCAGTAGTAGCAACAGTTGGTAACAGTTCCAGCAGCAGAAGACAAAGACATAAGTACAGCTTTTTCTTGTCCAACGCAATATATTAGTTTTCCTTCAATAAGTGTGTGCAGTTCTGTGGCTGATACTCTCCTAGACATATTGAAATATGATAAGTATGTTTTGCAATGGCAGAAACAGTAAAATGAATAATGATAGAAGTGCCAAACACAACAAAAAACAAGAGCAATGTAGTGGTAGTAATAGTTGTGGTTGTAGTATTATCATTGTAATAGTAAGAACAGTAGCTGTAGTAGTTTCAAACAACATTAACAACGGCAGTAATATGAAACAGTCAAAATTTATTGCTACAGGAGCACCAGCAGCAGCAAACAGAGGTAGTAGTGTTCACAGTCTGAAAGATGTAGACACATGATTGATTTAATAGCTTTTAATAATCTATGCAATAACAGCTATCCAGCTAATCAACAACAAGGAAGTACAAACAATAACCACTGATCATTGACAACCAATTCAAAGAGAAACTACAATTGTTTTTGCTCCCTGATGACAAGGAGTTGAATACAGAGAAAAATAAGAACACCAACAAGCATATGAGGAGAGGACAGTAAGATGATAAAATATGCAAGAAAGAAGTACTTTAAAACCTGCTTCACATACTTTGTAAGTGATGCTTTTTGGGACCAAAAAGCTCAACCATTCAAACATGCTATCAGAAAACACACATTGCAATTCTTTGCTTTTAAAAACAGGCATTCTTATCAGACTGCTTTGCAGTTTTTGATTTGGGCCCGTTGTTCTTCATCTCCATCAATTGAATACATATGTACATCTGGCTATCTGAAACTTTTTTCCCCCTAACTTTATAGTGCATATACACAAAGACACTGAAAAGAACAAGTGGTGAGGAAAGTGAGTGAGAACATTACTTATTAGATTTCTGAGCAATCAGCATCAGACAACTCTTGCTAGGCCAGGGTGTAAGGGGGAGATAATTGAGCAGGAAAGTAAAACAGAAAAGTAGCCACCAATCAGAAGAGAGGGGAATTGGGACAGCTTCTTCTCTGTCCAATTCAATTAACTTCTCTCTCCTGTGCAGAGTGAGGGCTTATCTGGTGACTGCTATCTCCTCTAGCACTTCTGGGTCAGACCTAAACTTTTGCTGTATGGTCGTTGGTTTCAGCTGTACTTGCTATACTGATGTTGATGTTTTATGCGTTATCTATAACTTTTGTAGACCCTCATTCATATTGTCCCC
>JASPKP010003294.1:0-5000 GCA_030674155.1 Stramonita haemastoma
GTGTGTGTGTGTGTGTGTGTGTGTGTGTGTGTGTGTGTGTGTGTGTGTGTGTGTGTGTGTGATTTGTATGTGCATTTGCCTGCGAGCGTGCATGCGTGAGTGAGTTGCGTATATGTATGTACGTATGTACGTATGTACGTATGTATGTATGTATGTATGTATGTATGTATGTATGTATGTATGTATGTATGTATGTATGTATGTATGTATGTATGTATATATATATATATATATAATATATATATATATATATATATATATATATATATATATATATGTGTGTGTGTGTGTGTGTGTGTGTGTGTGTGTGTGTGTGTGTGTGTGTGTGTGTGTGTGTGTGTGTGTGTGACCTACGTGTAGGAGTGAGTTTTACGTGTATTATTATCATACTATTATCACTTTTGTTGATATTATTCTTATTGTCATCATTATAATAATTTTATTATCTTTAGTTCCTTCTGAGTTCATTTTGTTGTTATGAGTTGTAACAATGTTGTAGCTAATTATTTTTGGTGGACTTTTCTTGGTTGCTAAGTTGTTTATTTCATTATGTTTCTTTGGTTGCTCTTTATCTATTAACGCTTCTCTTTTTCTTCTACATCAAAATTATTTTATTGTGGCTTCTGATTTTCGTCTTCTGAATGAGTGCATTTTTATTATCTTATTATGTATAATGTCCTTATTCCTTTATGTTGTTTGGTACTGCATATAGTTTTACTGTTTAGTTTCTTTTTTATCTTGATGTTATCCCTGAAAAGGGCGGGACTGGATGTAAAAAAGCACATGGTGCTTATCTATTATCCTCGAATAAAAGAATTTTGCCTTGCCTTGCCTTGCCTTGCCTTGCCTTGCCTTGCCTTGCCTTGCCTTGCCTTCTCTCTCTCTCCCCTCTCTCTCTCTCTCTCTCTCTCCTCTCTCTCTCTCTCTCTCTCTCTCTCTCCTCTCTCTCTCTCTCTCTCTCTCTCTCTCTCTCTCTCTCTCTCGTTGTGCTTTATGGGACTTATTTTGATAATAGATGGTGGAATTGATGTTTTCAGTCATTTAACCTCATCATATTCTCATGTTTGCTCTTTAATTATTGCGCCTTTTTTTCCCGCTTTGATTGGTTTTTGTTTGGTTTTTTGTACTCAAATCAAATTCTTCATTGATTCTACTTCATATTTTCGTTTCTGAATGAGTGCCTTTTTATAACATTACCTTAATATTGTATCTCTGTCTTATTTCTTACCTGTTGTTCTTTCTCACCCTTTATTAAAATCTTATGTTTTATGGGACATATTTTGATGATAGATGGGGGTGGATTGATGTTTTCAGTCATCTAACCTCATCATATTCTCATGTTTGATCTATAATCATTGCGCCTTTTTTTTGTTTGTTTTTTTTTTGTTTTGTTATGTTTTGTTTTGTTTTTGTTTTTTGTTGTTTTTTTTTGTTTCTTTGTTTGTTTGTTTGCTTGTTTATTATTCAAATCAAAATCATCATTGATTCTTACTTCTTATTTTCGTTTCTGAATGAGTTCCTTTTTTTTTTCTCATAACATTACCTTAATATTGTATCTCTGTCTTATTTCAAACCTGTTGTTTGATACTTGGTATGGTTTGCTCTTGGTAATTGGATCATTATAATTGTTCTTGTTTTAGTTGAGGCTGTCTTTTTATCTTGATGTTATCCCTGAAAGGGGCGGGGACTGGATGTAAAAAAAGCACATGAGTGCTTTTCTATTATCCTCGAATAAAAGAATTTTGCCTTGCCTTGCCTTGTCTCTCTCTCTCAAGTCCTTCAGATGAGACGATAAACCGAGGTCCAGTGTGCCAACGCACGCAGAACATCTTGCACACACGTTAAAAACAACAACAACAACAACAACAAAAAACAACCACCACCAAAGAAAACCCCCAGCAAACACACCCTGTTCCGCTTTTCGGAAGAGAAGGCCATCTATTGTGTGCTGGTGGGAAGGGAAGTTGACAACACTGACAAAGCCGCATGCACATAATTATTATGGCTGAATGTATTTTCCCCTCTGGAGTTAACATCAGTGCTGACTTCACTCTCCCCAAAAGTCCTCCGGATGAGACTGTAAACCGAGGCTCCGTGTGTGAACGCAGGCCCAACATCTTGCGCACACGTTAAATCCTGTTCCGCTTTTCGTAAGAGTAGGACATCGTTTGCCGGTGGGAACAGATGACACGATTTACAAAGACTGCATACACACAGGGACTGGATGTAAAAAAGCACAAGAGTGCTTATCCCATGATCCTCGATATAAAAGAATAATATAAAAAATGTAAAAAAGAAAAAAAAAAAAAGTAAAAAAGAAAGAAAGAAAGAAAAATAGAAAAAAAAGATGAAAAAGCATACGAGTGTTTTATTCATTATGATCGAAAAATAACACACTTTTGATAAATAAATAAAAAATAATAAAACAAAATAAAGCAGAACCACACACACACACACACACACACACACACACACACACACACACACACACACACACACACACACACACACACACACACACACACACACAGAGGGAGCCCCGAATTTCACGGCAGAGAAATCTGCTGTGACATAAAGTGGTAGAAAAATAATGAGTTGTCTTCTCATTTTTTTCCCCTCTCCATTCTGATAAGGACCGATAGTTTTTGGTTCGGGGTAAAGTGGGGTGGGTGGAGGGGTGGTGGTGGTGGTCTGGGGGTGGGTGGGTGGTGGGGTGGGGTGGGGAGGTGGGAGGGGGCAAAGGGATGGGGGTGGGGTGGGGGGTGGGCGAGAGAGGGCGTTTTTGTAACACTACCATTGTAAAAGCCGGTAGGCGAAGGAGAGGGGTGGGGTGGTGGGGGGTGGGGGGTGGGGTGTTGTTATGTTGAAGGACATACAAGGTGAGCCTTTTGTGTGATGAGGTGTGTGTGTGTGTGGTGTGTGTGTGTGTGTGTGTGTGTGTGTGTGTGTGTGTGTGTGTGTGTGTGTGTTTTCTTTTTAAAGTACTCGTGGAGAGAGAGAGAGAGAGAGAGAGAGAGAGAGAGAGAGAGAGAGAGAGAGAGAGAGAGAGAGAGAGAGAGAGAGAGAGAGAGAGAGAGAGAGAGAGAGAGAGAGAGAGAGAGAGAGAAACATGAAACTTTGAAACTTGAAACTTTGAAACTTTGAAACTTTGAAACTTTTATTAAGGGAAAAGAATAAGCACACATAATGGCTTTTTTTTACATCCAGCCCTCAATCAAAGAAAATGATAACAATGAAAACAAATTAACAGCAAATTTTAGTAAACACAACATCCCCCCCCAAAAAAATAAATAAATAAACAATCGTTGTAACATCATAGAAATTTATGTCAAAATGGAGATTAAAAAAAAAAAAAAAATTGAAAAAAATAATAATAAAAATAAATAAATAAATAAATAAATTATAAAAAAAAATTAAGGAAAAGAGCACATAGAGAAAATTTTTTTTATAATTTTTTTAAATCAGACAGAAAAATTTAAGGAGAATTTGTATTGGGTATGGGGAAAGAGAAGGAATAATTTAAATAATAATAATAATAATAATAATAATAATAATAATAATAATAATAATAATAATAATAAAAAATAGAAAAGGATAAAAGAAAAATAGGCAAGGCAAGGCAAGGCAAGGCAAGGCAAGGCAAGGCAAAATATTTTATTCGAGGATAATAGATAAGCACTTGTGTGCTTTTTTACATCCAGTCCCCGCCCTTTTCAGGGATACATCAAGTTGAAAAAATACTAAACAATAAAGCTTTATGCAAACCAAACAACACACAAGAATAAGGACACTATATATGAGGTAATAAAAATGCACTCGATCAGAAGACAAAAATCAGAAGTCACAATAAAAGATTTTGATAATGAAAGAATAGAAAAGTGTTAATAGGTAAAGAGCAAACAAGAGAAGAGAATAAACAACTGAAAACATCAATCCACCACCATCTGTCAAAAATTATACATGTGACATAAATCATACATTTGGATAAAAGGGGGAACATTTAAAAAAAAAAACTAATATCCTTATTGGAGGGGGGGGGGGGATACTGCCAATAAAAATATAAATAAAATCAACAATTATAATGATCCAAATACCAAAAGTAAGGAACCATACCAAGTATCAAACAACAGGCAAGAATTAACACAGAGATACAATATTAAGGTAATGTTATAAAGTCACTGATTCAGAAACGAAAATGAGAAGTAAGAATCAATGATGATTTTGAGTTGAATAAAGAAAGCAAGAAAAACAAAGAAAAAACAAAAACAAAACAAAACAAAGAAAAGGCGCAATAATTAAGAGTAAACATGAGAATATGATGAGGTTAAATGACTGAAAGTATCAATCTATATAGAGCAGGGGAGTGGGGGTGGGGGAGGCAGACAGGTAGGCAGGCAGCTAAGATAGGTTGCGGATGCAATGCCAGACAAGAGAAGATATTATGTGAATATTCCAGTATATTCATTCATTAAAATTAAATGATAATTATGTTTAAATGTATATAGACTAGTATTGACATTAACTGAAGATGAAACATCATTCCATAATAAACCACCAGAGTAAGCGAGGCTAGATTTGAACAGATCAATTCTGGGCAGTGGTAACATTATTTTGAGAAAATAGCGACACTCGTTTATCTTAAACTTGTTTATCAGTGAAGGTGGAGCACAGCCAGACATAAGTTTGAACATAAAAACTGCCTCATTGTATCTTAACTTCCATTTCAGAGGGAGAATATCAAGCGAGATGTAATCATTACATGACAATGATGATGATTTTAGTAGAAGTACTTTAAGAGCACGCCTGTACATACTTGCCAATGGTTTTAAAGTGTTATCACTCGCTGAATCCCAAACTGTTGATACATAATTTATGTGTGGCTCAATAAAAGCATGATAAAACAGTTTACGAGAGTGAGAATTTAGGAAATGTTTTATCTTCATCAGCTGATAAATCTTTTTTGATATGATTTTACACACCATTCTTACATGTTCAGACCA
>JASPKP010003294.1:17500-20267 GCA_030674155.1 Stramonita haemastoma
ACACACACACACACACATACACACATACACACAAACCCACTCACACACACGCACACACACACAGAACAGATGACATTTACAAAACTGTTACACACGCGGACTGGATGTAAAAAAGCACAAGATGCTTTTCAATATCCTGGATATAAAAGAATAAAAAAAAACACACACAACATAACACACTCACACAAACACAAAACATACACACACACTACACACACCACAATACACACACACATACACAAAACACATAAAACCACCCCACACACACTACACACAACATACACACATCCACAAAACCACACACACACAACACCCCACACACACACACACACACACACCACACACACACAACACTTTAAACATCAGTTTATCAAAACTCTTCCCATAGTTCAGCTGCTATCTCTCTCTGTCTCTGATTTTTCATTGTATAGTATGTGTGAAATGTATCCAGCTGTCAATCTTTCACGACTAGTATATGTAAAATTTATTCATGTTTTTATTTTGCATTACACTCACACCCCTGCCCCCCTCCCTGGTGTATTGTGGTCCAAGGCCAAGGTACCATTAAACCATTTCAGTGTTCAGTGTTTCAGTGTCTCTCTCTCTCTCTCTCTCTCCCTCTCTTTTCTCCCTCCCTCTCCTTACACCACACATCCACCCGCTAACCCCGCCCTCCCCTCCCCCCACACCAACCCACAACCCCCCCCCTCTCCCCTCACTTTGATTTCTATCTCAGGTTATCTACTCCTGGTCCCCCAGTCCTTGGAGGTCAAAGAAGGTCAAGGAGGGAGGGGTGGGTGGGGAGGGGAGGGGGAGGGGTGGGGGTGGGGGGGGGTTGTTAACCTGAACAAAGGTAGGTAGGTGTTAACTCTTTTTGGCGTGTTTGTTGTTGTGTGTGTGTGTGTGGTGTGTGTTGTGTGGTGTGTGTGTGGTGTGTGTGTTTGTGTGTTGTTGTGTGTGTTGTGTGTGTGTATTGTATGTGTGTGTGAGTGTGTGTGTGTGTGTGTGTGTATGGGTGGTGTGTGTGTGTGTGTGTGTGTGTGTGTGTGTGTGTGTGTGTGTGAGTGTGTGTGTTTGTATGTGTGTGTGTTGCATGTGTATTGTGTGTGTGTGTGTGTTTTGTTTTGTGTGTGTGTGATATGGTATGTGTGTGTATTGTATGTGTGTGTGTGTGTGGGGTGAGTGTGTGTATTGTATGTGTGGTGTGTGTGTGTGTGGAGGGGGGGGGGGATAGCTCGTGGTCGAGCAAACCCTCCTTTTCCCCCCCCCCCCCCCCCCCCCCAAACCAATGTTAATTAAGCAGCGTGGGGCATGGTTAAAAAAATGGATGGGTGTTTTTTTGGGGTGATTCGCTTCTGTAAAAGGGGCTATCTGCCCCCTTTGGGATCAGAGAGGGAGAAGATCAGGGGCAGGGGGGGAGTTTTCCCTGACCATCCCCACCGAGTTATTTATTTATTTTTTATTTATTTATTTATTTATTTTTTTTTTTTATTTTTTACCCTTTATGTCAAGCAGATTTCTTTTGCTGCAAAAAAATTTGGGGGCTGTCTTCTCCCCTGTCTTTCTCGTCTCTTCTTGTCTCTGTCTCCCCTCTCTCTCTCTCTCTCTCTCTCTCTTCTCTCTCTCCCCTTCTCTCTCTCTTCCTCTCTCTCTCTCCTCTCTCTCTCTCTCTCTCCCCTCTCTCTCTCTCTCTCCTCTCTCTTCTTCTTTTCCGGGGGGGAAGAGCGCTTGCCAAGGGGCTTGCCTACCATTTTTTTTTTTTCCCCCTCAGGGATGGTGAAAAAACACGAACCTGGTGCATGCGGTTTTTTTTAAAAAATTTTTTAAATTTTTTTCTTTCCCTTTCCTCCCCGGCACACTTTGGCTGTTTTTCCCCGGAAAGAGGGAAAACAGGATTTTAACGTGTGTCAAGTGTTCTGGTGCTTGCAAGGGGGCCCGGTTTATAGTCTACCCAAAAAGGATTTGCATTCAGTTCGATTTTTTCGTCAAACTGGGAAAAAAGGGCGAGCTGGGTACGAACCCCCAAAATCGCGGGTTTTTATTTTTTTGGGGGGGGGAACGTCTTAAAACCCTCCTGCCACCGTCCTTCCTCTTTCCTTTTTTCCGGTCCCATATCGCAAAAACTAACTTTTGGGGGGGATAGCTTAGTGGTCGAACATTGCGCTCGCAAAATTTTTCAACCGAATTCGATTCCCCCCGGGGGGGAATTTCCCCTGGAGTTTTAAAATTTAGTGCTTTACTCCCCCTTCCCCCAAAAATCTTTCAGGTGAGGTATAAACCGAGGCCCCGTGGGGGTGCGGGAAAGAACGCAGAACATTTGCGCACAGTTAAATCCTTTTTTTCCCCTTTTTGTAAGAGTAGGGGGGCGTGTTCGGTGGGAGAGAGGAAAAATATTTTTCAAAAGCTTTCACACAGGGATGGAGTAAAAAAAAAACACAGGGGTGCTTTTCCATTATCTTCGATACAAAAAGAACAAAATAAAAAATAAATAAAAAAGTAAAAAAAAAGTAATAATGAATCATAAATATATATTTTTATATATATATATAAAAAATTTAACATATGTGTTGGGGGGTGTGTGTGGGTAGTTTGTAGTAGTAGTATAGTTTTTGTAGTAGTAGTAGTTTGCAGCGGGGGGAGTAGCGTTGCAGGTAGTAGGTATATAGCAGTAGTAGTATAGTAGTAGTAGTAGTAGCAGCGGGAGCAGCAGCAGCGTTTGCAGTAGCAGTAGTGTGAGTGTAGTAGCGCCCGCAGCACAGAGCGTAAA
>JASPKP010000330.1:2500-20000 GCA_030674155.1 Stramonita haemastoma
AATCATGTCATTTGTTCCTAACGGCACACAATGGCCCACTCTTACGAGACTGGCTTGACTATAGCAAGTTTGTCCAAACGAATGATGGTACAGTGTACGTAATACTACGTAGCTGTAGACATGATAATGAAAATAGTGTACAATATGCAGAACTACAGAAAAGTGCAGGGCCACCGCCACATGATATGTGCACGCGCATGCATACCCTGCGGATAACCCCGCCTTCTATTCCTCACCGCCCCCCCCCCCCCCCCCAAATCTCAAGAATAAGGCCCCTGTCGAGAAGATGTGACAATTGGGCGGTTTGAGTCCCACCTATCCCGACTTTTGCACAGTAACAGACCCCACGGCACCAAAAGAGTGTTCTACTGTATGCGCACACACTTTGCTAGCATCTTTGTAACACGTAATTTCCGTTTAATTTCTGTGTTATTGTTTCTGGACATCTTGCTGTGTTTCTTTTTGTTATCAAAGGTTGTTGATATTTAAATTCTCTGTCAAATCTATCTGTGTGTGTGTGTGTGTCTGTCTGCCTGTCTCTGTCTCTCTACCCGGCTAGAGAGAGAGTGTGAAAGAGACAGATATATACATACATAATAATATATAATACACAATATATAAAAAAAATATGTAAATATTTATGTTTATATATATAGAGAGAGAGAAAGAGAAAGAGAGAGAGAGAAAGAGAGAGAGAGAGTGAGAGAGAGCAAGAGAGAGAGAGAGAGAGAGAGAGAGAGAGAGAGAGAGAGAGAGAGAGAGAGAGAGAGAGAGAGAGAGAGAGAGAGAGACAGACAGACAGACAGACAGACAGACAGACAGACAGACAGACAGACAGACAGACAGACAGACAGACAGACAGAGATAGACAGAGATAGAGAGACAGAAAAAGAGACAGACAGGCAGACCAACAGACAGAGACAGACAGACAGACAGACAAAGACAGAGCACGCGCACACACACACACACACACACACACACACACACACACACACAACACACACACACACACACACACACACACACACACACACACACACACACACACACACACACATAGACAAAAAAAGATGAGATAGAAAAAAAAGAAAAACACAAACAAAGAACCAAACAAAAAAAAACGAAACAAAAAAACAGGGTCAGGGAAGGTAAAGCAGCAAAGGAGAGGAGATGGGCGCTGCCCTCAACATGCTGGCCCCCAGAGAAGCTGAGGTCTCTGACGCCTGGCTTCCCTACGACCACACAGGTTATGGGACACCTTTGCCTTTACCTTTTACAACACCATGCAACAAAGCACAGTGCAGGGTCTCGTGGCACGCACACTCATAAACACAAGCACAATCTGCGTGTGTACACGCCTACCCCCTCCCCATTAATTATTGCATGATGATCAATGGTGATGGAGATGATGTTATGTAAGCATCATTACATCATTTTCATCAATCATCATGCAATGAAAAAGCTTAGCAGAAGCAGAAAAAAACTATATTGCATGATGATCAATGGGGATGAGGATGATGTAATGATTCATAATGCAACAAAACAGCCCCAAAGAAGACAGCATGTCTTCAATATTATATCAAGTCTGTTGGAAGGAAAGCTAGCAAAGTTTACCCAACAATACATACTATTATTTTTTTGCTAAGTGACACTCCTCTGTGTGAGGGGAAAACATGCTCAACAAAAGCATGTAAACAAATAACCCATATTGTATACCTTTATCCAAGATAAGATGAACGACATATTTTTCTGATAATTTTTACAGATCTCAGCCTTCTCACAAGTAGGCTTTTAAATATTATAAAGCTGGTAAATTCCAAAACACAACTGTCTGTAATCCCTATTTTTTTCATTTTTATAAATCATGTTTATTCACTTTCACATGTGTACATCATACAATTTTCATGACAACAAAAACAACACAACATCACTCATTGTTCAAAGCTCAAACAACTCCTCACACACATGGACAGCAAAAAAAAAAAAAAAAAAAAAAAAAAAAAAAAAAAAAAAAAAAAAAAAAAACAACTTTAAAACTTTCCCAACATTCACACAGCATAAAAAGACAAAAGAGAAAACCACCCGCACACACGCATTTTTATGCACAAACATTCGCACACACACCTAAGCTCAAAACCACACTCCCCAGTCACCACCAATAGTTATCCTTATACACAACAAACATAGTTATCAATCTAGACAACAAATATAACATTGAAAAATTCACTCAACCAAACCAATTTTCCATGAAAAACATCTTGTTTCCTCGTACACATCATGTATAAAATAGAAAAAAATTCACCCCCAAAGAAAATGGCAAACACTGATCAGGAACCCAATTTCCCATGAAAAACCTCTAGAAAAAAAACCAACTTTCTGTTGGCACTTCAAACCCATGGTGACAAAAAAAAAAAAGTAATGGTATTACAGGTGTCTGTGTCTCATCTGCCTCTCTTTGTCTATCTGTTTGTCTGCCTGTCTGTCTGTCTGTCTGTCTGTCTGTCTGTCTGTCTGTCTGTCTGTCTGTCTGTCTTACTCTCTCTCTCAATCATTAAGAATTTTATTGAATATAGATAAAACACACACTTGTAAAACACATTTTAGCAGGACAGTTATTGTTATGGTCTAGATCATTAACTCAATTTTCTTATTTTTTTCTTTTATATTCCTGGACAATGAAAGCAGATCTCATGAGATTTTTTTGCATATAGTCCCCGTGTGTTTGTGGTTTTGCAAATTTTCTCATCTGTTCCCACAGAAACGCAATGGCCTACTCTTCAAAAAGCAGAACAGGTCAAAGTGTGTGCACACAGAAGAAGAAGAAGAAGTGTTGTGAAGAAGCAGAAGAAGAATTACGAAGAATTGCAAAGAAGTGCAAAGAAAAATTGCGAAAAAGAATTATTAAGAAGAAGAAGAATTGCTAAGAAGAAGAAGAAGAAGAAGAAGAATTGCTAAGAAGAAGAATTGCTAAGAAGAAGAAGAATTACTAAGAAGAAGAAGAATTGCTAAGAAGAAGAAGAAGAAGAAGAAGAAGAAGAAGAAGAAGAAGAAGAAGAAGAAGAAGAAGAAGAAGAAGAAGAAGAAGAAGAAGAAGAAGCTGCTGCTGCTGCTGCTGCTGCTGCTCCTGCTGCTGCTGCTGCTGCTGATGATGATGATGATAATGACGACAATGACGATGACAACGACGATGACTACGACGACGACGACGACGACGAAGATGATGATGATGATGATGATGATGATGATGATGATGATGATGATGATGATGATGATGATGATGATGATGATGATGATGATGATGATAAATGCCTGGTTCTGGAAACTTTTAATTTGTTTGAACCAAATATACATCATAACTATAAAGGGATACAGCAAAATGGACTTTTTGCATTAAATGTCACAGAATATCAATGATAATAAACAATATAATTATATGATGCACCATAACACAGTACAGGGCCACGGGCACACGCAAACACACACTAACAAAGCACAGACCAACACAGGTGCGCGCACACACACCTCTCAAGAATAAAGCCCATTTCGAGATCATGTGACAAAAGACCGGATTGAGACCAACTTCAACTCAACTTTGCGCAGTAACAGAACCCATGGCACCATGAGAGTGTTCTATTGCAGGCATGCACACTTTACTAACATGTTTGATATGCGTGGCGTTGGTCTTGTGGGAACACCATAGCCCCGAAGAGGGCAGCCTGTCTTTCATCATCATCATCATCATCATCATCCTTTACACCCAGTGGTATGTAGGGCAGCAACAAAGACTTTCTACCCCTGCCTATCCTGGGCCAGCCTGGTCAATGAACTCTAAGAGTGTTGCATGGCTTCCATCTCATATTCCACTATCCTCCTCCATGTTGTTCTTGGTCTTCATATCTTTCTCTTGCCGTCTGGGGTCCAGTGCAGTGTTGTTCTTGCGATAGATTGTGTGTCTCTCCAGAGTATATGCCCAATCCATCTCCATCTCCGTTTGCTAACGATGGTGCCCATGTCAGTTTTCTTGCATTTCCTCAGTAGATCTTCATTGGAAATCTTTTCTGGCCAAAAGATTCGAAGGATTCTCCTTAGACAGATGGTGTGGAAGGATCTAAGTTTGGCAAGATCCATCTGGGTCATCCTCCAACATTCAGATCCATACAGGATTGTAGACACAACACAGCTCTGTACAACTTCAGCTTGGTGTTGGTACCATACTGTGGAGATCTCCAGATGTTGTTCATCTCCCTAAACATTCCTGGCCTTTCCCAGTCTGCTGTGGATGTCTTCTTTGGTGCCGCCCTCAGGTTTCATGATGCTGCCCAGATACGTGAATTTGCTGCCTGGCGTAAATCTGTTCCATTTGTTTTTTTCCATTTAAAGCCGAGCCTGTCTTTGATATAGCATTTTTTTTAGAATAAAAGCAAGTACAGTGTTCGCAAAAATACGTAGCATTCCACATAATAATAACGATAACATACAATTATGATGCAAAGTAGGGTAGCATGGGGCAAGAGGCCCCCATTAAGGAAAAAAAATCATCTAAAACCCAGTTGAAGCCACAGTGAGCTCAAACTAAGTGCAAACCATTGATGTGCTCTTGGGCTACCACTTACCACAGACACACAAAGACAGAATAATATAAAAGAGCACAATAGGTGTAAACAAAAAAATATTTTATTGGCCTTTTTGCCCCATGCCCGGGCAATACGCCTAGCAGTATGGGGCAAATAGCCCACCATGGGCGTTTTGCCCCAGAAGTGGGGGCGTTTTGCCCCTTATTAACAAAACAGACCAAAAAAAAAGCAAAAGATAGTTGAAACACATGTAGGAATGTTCTAATCCTGGGCTGCTTGCCCCTTATCAGTCCGAGTCACTGTCACAGTTGGGGCACAGGAACTGTGCTAATCCAGGGGTGCACTCCTCATGGGCCCAGTGAAGACAGACCTGACACTGCACCCACTGCTCACACCACGGCTGTAGGGCTGGCAACAAACTATACACAGCCAGTCTTCTTCCTCACTTGACTCTTTGGTTTCTTGTCGCTTCTTTTTCTTAGTTGTTTGGCACTTCCCTTTTGTTTTTCCTTTTGTCGGATTGTTTCTTGGCTGATTTCTTTTTAGCCTTTTGCTTTTTCGCAAGCCATGCAGCTTTGTATGGGGATGATGTCAACCTTGCTGCAGATTCTGTTTTTCTCGATCTTGACCTTTTGGTTTGTACTTTGGGGAGTGGGGATAAGCCCTGGATGATTTCTCTCATCACCTGGCTTGCAGTTGATGTGGAGGGCCGGGGGATCGGCTGCTGTCCTTGCAGTGCAGACAGTGCCTCTGATGATGAAATCTCATCTCCACCCCTTCTGTGCAGAACGCAGTTGTAGTGACCAACATCTTGGCCAACACTTGTGAACTGAACCATAAGTGGATTTGGGAATGCGTGTGTTCCATAGAGTTGCACCACTTTATTGTCGCTGTTCAAAATGACTGTCTGTCTCTTTAGGACTTTGCTTGTGGCACCTACTTCCAGCTCACCAGGCAAAGACAATGGATTTGACATTGCAGCTATGCGATCTTCCTTTGATGTGTAACGCAGCCATCTCGGCAGATCAGCGTTGAGGGTTTCTACATCTAGGTCTTTGTATTCATCAAAGTTGTTGCACATGAAATCTATGACTTTCGCTGGAAGCCCATCTGCCTGGCTTTTCTCACTCACATTCAAGACCAGGTTGGTCAGTACGCCATGTTCATCCCGCTCTGCAGTTTGAAGTTTTGGGTCCATGGCAATAACGAGACTTCGAAACAGGCATCGCCCATCACCGGACGTCTGGATGACCTTTACCTGTGGGTCGCAGTGTGTCATGAAGTCTTGGTCATACTGGTCTTGAGCGGGCTCTTTGTTCGCTGTGGCATCTGTAGAACTGGTTTCAGGGTTGGCTGCTGTGGCTTCAGTGGGTTGAGCAGGGGTGCTGATGTCAGCTGTATGCCGGCCAGTCGGGTTGTCCAGCTCCATCTGCTCCTCTGTCATCAGGGCTGCTTCAAAATCCACGTCAGTGAAGACGTTTGGATCAAAAGGCCAAAGACCGCAAGTCTTGAAGCCCTGTACAGCCCTTTCAGGTAGAGCTGTCCTGAGGAAGGCTTTTCCTGAGAGTCCAGCCATGTCGTGGATCGTTATGCGTCGTCCAGGGTTTGTCACCATCCAGCTGTCAGCTTCAGCATTGAATGCACTCCTCAGTGTCTTGAAGTAGGAACAGTCAAGTGGCTGAAAACCAACCGCCCAGGACAAGACACTGTCTTGTCTCGGTGTCCACGAAGTGCAGGAACACCAAACTCCTTGCTGGCACCAATGAGGGGAACTCCATTGCTGACAGCTTCCAATGGGGCTGACAAACTGACAAACTCTCTCCGCAATACTTTCCCCTCTAAGATGTCCCTAGGTATGATCAACCATATCTGAAGAAAATTGTAAAATATTCTGTCAGTTACTTCTTTTTTTTCTTTCTTTTTTCCAACTAATTATTTGATGTACATTTATACACGGATACATAAGGATAATTCGTCAATGCATCATTCATAGTTTGAAATGGGGCAAGAGGCCTACCATATGGGGCAAGAGGCCCAGTGTAGGCGTTTTGCCCCAGTGCCACAGTGGGCGTTTGACCCCAGCCTGACACAGGTCATAATACTGTCACCTAAGCAAAATGGTGGCATCCTGTTTTGATTTGCTTGGCGGCTGAAGCAAGCTAATAGACCCCTTTTACAAGTGAACACAGAGAAATTGGGTTTCATCTGCTGTATGGGCGATTACACAAGATATAATGGAAGCACAATATTACTAAAATAAGGCCCAAACACATTACTTGAGTTGTAAAATTTACCGTTTAGTGTGTCGGCATTCACCTCTCTTCCAGAAACAAGGGCTGATGAAAGGAAGCTGGTAAAGCATCACAGGGCTCCCTGCATCACGTGATTTCAAAAATAATAGGGTAGGCGTTTGACCCCGAGTAGGCCTCTTGCCCCATGCTACCCTACAGGGCCTCCGCCATATATGTACACACAAAAAATGCAGACACAAACGGAACTGGGCGCACACATGCCGAGCATACCCTCCCCCTCCCCCAAGAATAAGGTGCATGTCGAAAAGATTTGACAAACGGGCGGTTTGAGTCCTGACCTTCCCTGACTTTTGCACAGTAAGAGAGACCACAGCACCAAGAGAGTGCTCTGTTGTATGCATACAAACTTTACTAGTATCTTTGATATAGGTGGCGCCGGACTTATGGCGACATCAAATGCACAGCCCGAAGAGGGCAGATTTTTTAAAATGTATTTTATTCATTCTTTTATAACGAGGATAAGGGAATAAGCACTCATGTGCTTTTTTTTTTTTTTACATCCAGTCCCTGTGTGTATGCAGTTTTGTTAATCGTGTCATCTGTTCCTAACGGCACACAATGGCCTACTCTTACGAGACAGGCTTGACTATAGCAAGTTTGTCCAAACGAAAGCTGGTACAGTGTAGGTAATACTACGTAGCTGTAGACATGATAATGAAAATAATGATAATAATACAATATGCAGAACTACAGAAAAGTGCAGGGCCACTGCCACATGACATGAGCAGGTGCATGCATGCATGTGCAGGGGATACCCCCACACTCTCCTCCTCACTGCCCCCCCCCCTCCACACACACACCTCCCTCAAGAATAAGTCCCCTTTCAAATAACCATTCCTTTGACTGCAATTGCCACTTTTAAATTCTTTTAAAGTTTTTACCTTATAGTTGATTTAAAAAAAAAAATTGACCATCACCATTTTTATGACTGGAGTGAAGTTAAAACTGGTTACCGGCACTTTGTTTTTTTCCTCTATATTTTCTCAATTATATATATATATATATATATATATATATATATATATATATATATATAATATATATATATATATATATATATATATATATATATATATATATATATATGTGTGTGTGTGTGTGTGTGTGTGTGTGTGTGTGTGTGTGTGTGTGTGTGTGTGTGGAAGGACGGTGGCAGAATGGTTAAGACGTTCGCCTGCCAATATGTAAATCGTGAGTTTCTGGGTTCGAACCCAGCCTCGCCCTTTCTTCCCAGTTTGACGAAAAAATCGAACTGAATGTCAAAGTCATTCGGATGAGACTCGAAACCGAGGCCCCGTGTGCGAATGCACGCAGAACATCTTGCGCACACGTTAAAACCCCGTTCCACCTTTCGGAAGAGTAGGCCATCGTGTGCCGGTAGGAGCGGATGACAAAATTATAACAAACCAGCATGCACACAGGTGTCGTGTTTAGACACCATCCCTGAAGAAAAATCGGGGAGTTGGAGTTTGGGATCTTTGCGCCTGGTGGCAGCATCATCTGTGGCTCTGTAGGTCAAATGCAAGCGCTTTGATTTGTCTTTACAAGAGATAGCGCTATACAAATTCCATGTATTATTATTATTATCATTATTAATTATGTGTGTGCGTGTGTGTGTGAGGCTCCACCACATAATGATTCGCATAGTACCAGAGGTCAATAGTATTGTTAGTTATTGACATGTCAATAATTTGCAATAAAATGGCTACACAATACCAAAAAAAACAGATTGAAAATCGGAACATTCTATGAAAAATTATAACAAGTTGAGATGATGGACTGCAGGAAAAGACAAAATGAGAAATTGACAGGTTTAGCATTATAAACAGTAGTCAGAGTGAGGGCTTGGGTATTTTAAAAAAAACATGTTTTAAAGCAAAAGGATACAAAATTATGTCTTGATATTTCACTACAAGGTAGAACAATGACTAGAGTTTTATAATCAATCAAAATCTCAAAATTGATAACTTGACCCCACCTACATAAAATGGCTCCCAGCAGAAAAGTGGGTTAAGTGCTAAGCGACTCATTTCCTGGTGGAGGGTCTCACACACACACACACACACACACACACACACACACACACACACACACACACACACACACATATAGATATGTGACGCTCCCCCACGAAATGAGTGGCTTAGCACATTACCCAATTTTGCGCTAGGAGCCATTAAAGGCAAGTGGGGGTCAAGTTGTCAATTTTGAGATTTGATGGTTATCAAACTATAGCTGTTATTCTACCCTGTAATGAGATATCAAGGCATAATTTTATTCGTTTTGCATTTAAATGTGTTTTGAAATTACACAAGCCCTCATTCTGACAATCTGTTAGGAAAATAAACTCGCCCGTTTCTCAGTTTGTAAAATCCTTCAGTCTATCATTTCAATCTGTAATAACTTTACACAGAATTATCCAATTTTCATTCTGTTTTTTGCATTAAATAGCCTTTTTATTGCAGATTAATAACTTGTCAATAACTACAAATTGGCCTCTGGTGCAATGCGACTCCTTATGTGGTGGAGCGTCATATATATATATATATATATATATATATATATATATATATATATATATATATATATATATATATATATATATACAAATAGGCTTTTAAATATATTCCTCGTAGATATTGTCAACACTACTGCCTGTAATCACTATATATATTGAAAGAAAAAGGAAACACAGGTGTGAAACAGGCAGTGAAGTATTACAATTTAGCAGTAAATTATATCGTCACTGCATTTAATTTGTTCTTTGGTTTGTAGAACTTTCATACACATACATACATATATATATATATATATATATATAATATATATATATATATATACACACATACATATATATATGTGTGTGTGTGTGTGTGTGTGTGTGTGTGAGTGTGTTCCTCATCTTTACCAAGTAAGATAAACTAAAAAGTGTGTATTTTCTAAATGACCCTCCTGTGTGTAAGGTGAAAAACGCTGAACAGAGGGATGTATGCAAATCACTCACCCCAGATAAGATTAACTAAATATCTTACATCTATTACAGATCTCAGCCTATTCACAAATAGGCTTTTAAATATATTCCACATAGATGTTATCAACACTACTGCCTGTAATCACTATATATTGAAAGAAAAAGGAAACACAGGTGTGAAACAGGCGGTAAAGTATTACAATTTAACAGTAAATTATATCGTCACTGCATTTAATTTGTTCTTTGGTTTGTAGAACTCTCATAAACAAGGAATCAACTTTAACTTTCGAATAATGAATAAAAAAGTACGTGGAGTAGGATTTATATTCTAGATTTGCTTTTTGCAAAATATTTCCATTGATTATGAGAAAGAAAAAAATCAGCGGCATACAAGAAAGTTCTTCGAAATAATCAGAAAATCATACACACAGAAAGATAGAGCACTCTTGGCACAAAGTTTTTTCCCTTTATTTCTTGGGATTACTTTTCTTTAGTAACTGTCTTAAAGGGGTTTGTGTCTTATAAGGTTCTCACTGTCTATCTGTCTGTCTGCCTGCCTGCCTCTCTCTCTCTCTCTCTCTCTCTCTCTCTCTCTCTCTCTCTCTCTCTCTCTCCTCTCTCTCTCTCTCTCTCCTCTCTCTCTCCAAAAAGGTGTTTTCTATTGATGATAGTATGTCAGGAAATATGCAAAATGGTGGGATTGGCTTGACTGAGGAAGAGGATCATGTATTAAATTCTGAAATAACTGAAGTGGAAGTGGCTAATGCTGTTAACAAATTAAAATTTGGCAAAGCTTGCGGAATGGATGGCATAACCACAGAAATGTTGAAGATTGGTAGTACAATTACAGTTCCTTTTTTACATAAATTGTTCAATTCACTATTTTCAAAAGGCATTTACCCAAATGAATGGGCCAAAGCCATTGTTATACCAATCTACAAGAAAGGTGACACTGAAAATGTTGACAACTATAGAGGGGTTTCTCTGCTGAGCACAATTTCCAAATGCTACAGCACAATACTAAACAAGAGGCTTTATACATGGTTGGAAGACAATGAAATGATCTCAGAAGGTCAGGCTGGTTTTCGTAAAAAATATTCAACAACTGATCATATTTTTGTTTACACTCTATTATTCAAAAATGCTTTTCTCAGCGGAGTAAAAAATTGTATGTTGGTTTTGTTGATTTCAGAAAAGCTTTTGATTCAGTAAGACATGACAAGCTATTACAATTGATTAGAGACCAAGGTGTTAGAGGAAAATTTTTCTGTTCCCTACGTGCAATGTACAGTAGTTTGATATCCTGTGTTAGATCCAGTAACGAATATTCAGATTTTTTTGACTGCCCTTTAGGGGTTCGACAAGGGTGTGTCTTGAGTCCTACTTTGTTTGGAATGTTTATTAATCAACTAGCAACTCATATGTCTGAGAAGGGAAAACATGGTGTACAACTGATACCAGGTGCTGTAGAGTTGTTCATTTTGCTTTTTGCAGATGATGTTGTTTTGTTGTCTTCTACTCCTGTAGGCCTGCAAAATCAGTTGAATATTCTCCAAAAGTGTTGTGTGGATATGAAATTAAACATTAATACAGATAAAACCAAAGTTATGGTCTTTAGGAAAGGAGGGGTTTTGGTAAGGATGAGGAATGGATTTTAGGAGATAAAAAGTTAGAAGTTGTAAATAAATATTGTTATTTGGGGTATGTTTTTACGACAAAACTTTGTCATAGGCTGGGTACAGAACATTTGTGTGTAAAAGGGAAAAAAGCACTAATAAGTTTGATTAGAGCATTTCAAAAAAACAAAGATATTTCTTACCAGGTTTATTTTAAAGTTTTTTGATGTAAAAATTAAGCCAATATTGCTATATGCATCTGAAGTATGGGGAGTAAATTGCTTAGAACATGTAGAAAAAATACATTTGATGGCTTGTAAACGTTTTCTGGGAGTTCCTGTTAAAACACCAAATAAAATGGTTTATGGGGAAGTTGCCAGATATCCTTTATTCATAAACTCATATATTTGTGCAGTTAGATATTGGTTAAAATTACTACAAATGAGTAATCAGAGGTTGCCAAGACAGGCCTACGAAATGCAATTAATTCTAGATCAGAAAGGTAAAAAATGTTGGGTAGCAAGTGTAAGGGAATTGTTGTGCAATTCAGGGTTTAATATTGTTTGGCTACAACAGGGTGTTGGTGATATTCAGGGATTCCTTAGTGCATTCAAGCAAAGATTAATTGATATGTTTATTCAGGAGTGGTCAGGTGTCATGAGAGAGAGTAATAGGTATGCAACATATAGATCTTTTAAGACTGTTTTTGAAAAAGAATTGTATCTTCATAGTATTGATATTTATTGTTTCAGAGTTGCACTGTCACAGGCCAGAATGAATGTTCTTTCCTTTAAATAATAATCTCAACCGATACAGCAACAACAATCAAGATAAAAACTGTTCTTTGTGCAAAAACGTTATTGAAGATGAATACCATCTAATATATATTTGTCCATTATATACAGATTTACGAACCAGTTACCTGAAAGATCTTCTTCATGTGCCTATGCCTTTTCTTCTTCAGGCACGTAGTAGATGTCGTTCAGTGCAGCTAGCAACATTTTTATTCCGTGCTATTCGAAGAAGACAGACAGTGGCAGAACTTTTGTAAAGTAAATAGATCTAGATCTAATAGTGAAAAAGATGCGTTGTATCAAGTGTGTACCGTTGCTTTATGATGAGACTTTGAACAAATTCGTTATATGCACATACATCCACTCCCCCATCTCCCACTTCGTTTTGAATTGTGGCCCAAGGCTGATGTTCAATAAAAACATTTTCATTTCATTTTCATTTCTCTCCATCATTAAAAAAATTGCATATACATTTTATTGAATATAGATAAAACACACACCTTGTACAACACATTTTAGCAGGACAGTTATTGTTATGATCTAGATCATTAACTCTCAATTTTTCTTACATTTTATTTTTATTTTCCAGGACAATGAAAGCAGATCTCATGAGATTATTTTGCACAGAGTCTCAGTGTTGTGTGGTTTTGAAAATTTTTCTCATCTGTTCCCTCAGAAACGCAATGGCCTACTCTTCAAAAAGCAGAACAGGTCAAAGTGTGTACACACAGAAGAAGAAGAAGAAGAAGAAGAAGAAGAAGAAGAAGAAGAAGAAGAAGAAGAAGAAGAAGAAGAAGAAGAAGAATTACAAAGAATTGCGAAGAAGTGCAAAGAAAAATTTTGAAGAAGAATTGCTAAGAAGAAGAATTGCTAAGAAGAAGAACTGCTAAGAAGAGGAATTGCTAAGAAGAAGAAGAATTGCTCAGAAGAATTGCTAAGAAGAATTGCTAAGAAGAAGAATTGCTAAGAAGAAGAAGAAGCTGAAGAAGCTGAAGAAGCTGAAGAAGAAGAAGAAGAAGAAGAAGAAGAAGAAGAAGAAGAAGAAGAAGAAGAAGAAGAAGAAGAAGAAGAAGAAGAAGAAGAAGAAGAAGAAGCTGCTGCTGCTGCTGCTGCTGCTACTGTTGCTTCTGATGATGATGATGACCACGACAATGAGGATGAGGTTGAGGATGGTGATGGTGATGAGGATGATGATGATGATGCCTGTTTCTGGAAAATTTTTAACTTGTTTGAACCAAATATACATCATAACCATAAAAGGATACAGCACATTGAAATATTTCATTGAAAATCACATAATATCAATGATAATATACAATATATATGATGCACCATAACACAGTGCAAGGCCATGACCAAATGCAAAAACACAAAAACACACAGACAAACAAAGGTGCGTATACACACCTCTCAAGAATAAATCGCATTTTGAGATCATGTGACAAAAGGCCCGATTGAGTCCATTCTCAACCCAACTTTTGCACAGTAACAGAACCCATGGCACAATGAGAGTGTTCTACTGTAGGCATGCACACTTTACTAACATATTTGATATGTGTGGCGCCAGTCTTGTGGCGACACCATAGCCCCGAAGACGGCAGCCTGGATTTAATATAGTAAGTTTTTTAGAACAAAAGCAAGTAAAGTGTACGCAATAATACGTAGCGGTCAACATAATAATAACGATAATATACAATTATGATGCACCACAGCAAAGTGCAGGCCGCCGCCATATGCGTACACACAGAAAAGGCAGACACAAACGCAATTGCGCACACATGCGCGGGAGCATACCCCCCCCCCCCCCGCCCCCCAAGAATAAGGTGCATGTGGACAAACGGGCGGTTGAGTCCTGACCTTCCCTCACTTTTGCACAGTAATAGAGCCCACGGCACAAAGAGAGTGCTCACTGTATGCATACAAACTTTACTTGTATCTTTGATATAGGTGGCGCCGGACTTGTGGCGACATCAAATCCACAGCCCAAAGAGGGCAGACTTTTAAAAATTTATTTTATTTATCCTTTTATATCCAGGATAAGGGAATAAGCACTCATTTTTTTTTACATCCAGTCCCCGTGTGTATGCAGTTTTGTTAATTGTGTCATCTGTTCCTAACGGCACACAATGGCCTACTCTTACGAGACTGGCTTCACTATAGCAAGTTTGTCCAAATGAAAGCTGGCACAGTGTAGGTAATACTACGTAGTTGTAGACATGATAATGAAAATAATAATACAATATGCAGAATTACAGAAAAGTGCAGGGCCACTGCCACATGCACACATACAAAAACCGCACACACAAACATTAACACGCCCAGGCATACGCCGCCGATACCCCCTCCCCTTTACCCCCCTACCCCCCCCCCCCCCCCCCCCCCCCCCTCAAGAATAAGGCCCATTTCGAGAAGGTGTGACAAGTAGTAAGTTTGAGTCCTGGCCTGTCCCGACTTTAGCACAGTAAAAGACCCCATGGCACCAAAAGAGTGCTCTACTGTATGCATACACACTCTGCTAGCATCTTTGTAACACGGAATTTCCGTTTAATTTCTGTGTTATTGCTTCTGGACATCTTGCTGTGTTTCTTTTTGTTATCAAGGGTTGTTGATATTTAAATTCTTTGTCAAATCTATCTGTCTGTGTGTCTGTCTGTCTGCCTGTCTCTGTCTCTCTACCCGGCTAGAGAGAGAGTGAAAGAAAAAGAGAGAGAGAGAGAGAGAGATATATATATATATATATATATATATATATATATAAAAATAATATAATACACAATATATAAAAATATATAAATATGTAAGGTTATATCTAGAGAGAGAGAAAGAGGAAGAGAGAGAGAGAGAGAGAGAGAGAGAGACACAGAGAGACAGAGACAGAGACAGACAGACAAAGACAGAAAACACACACACACACACACACACACACACACACACACACACACACACACACACACACACACACACACACACACACACACACACACACACACACACACACCAACAAAAAAGATTAGACAGAAAAAAAAGAAAAACAGAACAAAGAACCAAACAAAAAAAAAAACGAAATAAAAAAAAAACCAGGGTCAGGGAAGGTAAAGCAGCAAGGGAGAGGAGATGGGCGCTGCCCTCAACATGCTGGCCTCTAGAGAAGCTGAGGTCTCTGACGCCTTGCTTCCCTACGACCACAGAGGTTATGGGACACCTTTGCCTTTCCCTTACACAATACCATGCAACAAAGCACAGTGCAGAGTCTCCATGGCACGCACACTCATAAATACGAGCATAATGAGCATGTATTGGTGTACACGCCACCCCTCCCCCCCCCATTAATTATTGCATGATGACCAATGGTGATGGAGATGATGTAATGTAAGCATCATTACATCATTCTCATCTATCATCATGCAATGGTAAAGCTTAGCAGAAGCAGAAAAAAATATATTGCATGATGATCAATGGGTATGAGGATGATGGAATGATTCATAATGCAACAAAACAGCCCCAAAGAAGACAACATGTCTTCAATATATATCAAGTCTGTTGGAAGGAAAGCTAGCAAAGTTTACCCAACAATATATAGTATTATTTTTTTGCTAAGTGACACTCCTCTGTGTGAGGGGAAAACACCTCAACAAAAGCATGTACACAAATTGTCCATCTAAGGTCTGTTTATCTAAAATGAACAACTAGTTTACTTATAATTATTACAGATCTCAGCCTACTCACAAGTAGGCTTTTAAATATTCTCGACTGATTAATTGTAACACACAACTGTCTGTAATCACACACACACACACACACACACACACACACATATATATATATATATGGTTTCATCATCTTTACCAAGTTAGATAGACTAAAAAGAGTGTGTTTGCTAAATGACCCTCCTGTGTGTAAGGTGAAAAACACTCAACAGAGGGATGTACACAAATCACTCATCCAAGATAAGATGAACGAAATATCTTACATCTATTACAGATCTCAGCCTACTCACAAGTAGGCTTTTAAATATATTTAAGCATTGAAAACACTACTGCCTGTAATCACTATACATTGAAAGACACAAGAATATACAGGTGTGAAACAGGCAGTGAAGTATTACAAGTAAACAGTAAACTATATGGTCACTGCTTTTCATTTGTTCTTTGGTTTGTAGAACTCTCATTAACAAGGAATCAACTTCAACTTTTGAATAATGAATAATAAAGTAAGTGAAGTAGGATTTATATTCTAGATTTCCTTTTTGGAGAATATTTCCATTTATTATGAGAAAAAAACCAGCGGTAGACAATGAAGTTCTTGAAAGTAATCAGAAAATCATACACAGAGAAAGAAAGAGGACTCTTGGCACAAAGTTTCTTCCCTTTTTTTCTCCGGATTACTTTTCTTTAGTAACTGTCTTACAGGTGTCTGTGTCTCATCTGCCTCTCACTGTCTGTCTGTCTGACTGGCTGTCTCCCTTTCTCTCTCTCTCTCTCAATTTCTCTCCCTTAATCACTAAAAAGTTTGATATGCAGAACTACACAAAAGTGTAGGGCGAAATCAAGTCAAGTCATGTCAAGTCAAAAGCACTATAATCATCCCTGAAGGGCAATTACAATACTGACAGGCATATTGATATAAATCATAATCAAACATACCAAGTAGCTAGACAATTTGTTCAAACATTATATAACTTCAAATACAAATGTCACAAACACTTACACACTATGGGCTCTGGCACATACACACACACACACACACACACACACACACACGCACACACACACACACCCCACACACACACACACACACACACACACACACACACACACACACACACACACACACACACACACACACACACACACACAAGATGAGATAGAAAAAAAAGAAAAACACGAACTAAGAACCAAACAAAAAGAAATCAAAAAAAAAAAAAAAACAGGGGCAGGGAAGGTAAAGCAGCAAGGCTGAGGATATGGGAGCTGCCCTCAAAATTCTGGCCCCTAGAGAAGCTGAGGTCTCTGACACCTTGTTTCCCTACGACCACACAGGTTATGAGACACCTTTACCTTTACCTTTTACAACACCATGCAACAAAGCACAGTGCAGGGTGGCAGTACTCTCATAAACACAGCACAATCGAGCATGCCCACGTGTACATGCCTACCCCCCCCCCTATTAATTATTGCATGATGATCAATGGTGATGGAGATGATGTAATGTAAGCAACTCTGGGCAGTAACAG
>JASPKP010000330.1:25000-27500 GCA_030674155.1 Stramonita haemastoma
TTGTACATATTCAAGGTACGTTTAATTTTCGCCAAAACGGGACCCCACATCTCGTCATCTGTGACCAAACCGAACCAAACCCCGAAAATTTTTAAACTGTCCACCCAGGCGATTCCAAAGGGGTGGTCCGACCGCGACTTCCACTTTCCCCAGAAAAGGCCTTTGCACTTGGCTTTGTTTAATCTCGCCCCAGAGCCGAGACCAAAATAGCGATACCATTCAATAACTTTGCCCACCGAATCTTCGTCCGTCAAAAAGAAATTGCTGTCATCCAAAAACCGAGGCTTTCTGCGGCTCCTTCTGACCCGGAATGCGGAAACCGCAAACCGAGGGATCCTTCCGGATTTTTGCCAAGATGGGTTCCAAACAGAGGACGTACAACAAGGGTGACAAACTGCACCCCTGTCGCACCGACCTACCGACAGAAAAAGGCTCCGAAATGAACTGGTTAACTAAAACACTGCTTTATAGATTGTTATATATCGCCCTGACCCAACGTAAAAACCCCTCCCCCACCCCAAAGGCTTCCAGGGCGCGGAAAAGGTAATCATGAGCTACTCGATCGAAAGCCTTCTCCTGATCCAGGCTCAAGAGAATGACCGGAAGATTCTTGGCAGCGCTATAATCAAGAATGTCACGAACTAAATGGCAGCTATCGACTATCGATCTTGCAGGTACAGCGCAAGTTTGATCAGGATGAACAATCTGGTTTAAGACCAACTTGAGTCTGTTACAAAGCAGTTTCGTTAGAACTTCATAATCCACGTTTAATAACGATATAGGTCGGTAGTTTTTTAAAGACCGACAATTGGCCTCATCTTTACATATCACCAATATGTAAGAAAGCCTTTGAGAAGGCGACATCTCCCCAGAAACTGGAAAGAAATTGTATAGTCGAACCAAAACCGGCATCAGCTGATCCAGAAAGGCGACATAAAATTATTTTGTCAAACCGTCGCTACCAGGCGACTTACCAGAGCACATGCTCCTTAAGGAGACTCTGACCTCCTCCTCTGTGACCGGCAACCCCAAGCGCTCGGCATCATCAGCCTGGACTGTGGGCAATCCGGACAGCAAATCATCAACAACAGCGCCGTCGTTGTCCTCCCTGGAAAAAAGAGAGGTATAATAACCCCTGAAGGCCTCCAGAATTGTTCTGGAATCTGTGCACCTGTCCCCCTGCATGTTGACAACCTCCCGAATAGTCTTCTTTTTCCCCCGAAAAAGTTCTTTTCGCAGAAAAAATTTTGATGGCCTTTCTCCCTCTCCCAAAGACTGGGCTTTGGATCGAACAACGCAACCACGCAATTTTTCCTTTTGACGTTGCAAAATTTGATCCTTGACAGTTTGGGCCTCATCCCACTTCCCCTGTTTACAAAGAAAGAAACATTCCTTCTGAAGAGATTTGAATTCAAAATTCTCCTTTTTTTTCTTATTTTGTGAAAATACAATTGTAGTTTCCTTTATTTTACATTTGAGATTATCCCACCACCGCAGGAGGTCACTATCCCCTGGCTTAGAATCAACATAAGATTGGATTAAAAGAGACATAAAATCTATGTAGCCCATATCCTGCAACAAATTGTTGTTAAATTTCCAGTAAGACGGGCCAACCTTCACATGACAAAAAGACGACAAGGAAAGAGCGACGGCCAAATGGTCTGAAAAAGAAGACAAAACATGTTTAATGCCGGATATGGCTGGCTCTAAGCAGTCAGAAACATAAAACCGATCCAAACGACAGCTAATATTTTGTCTACACCATGTATACTACTGCCGCCCTGGGAAACGGCAGCGGAACGCATCCACCAAATGAAAATCTTTCACCAAGACAGCCAACTCCTCTTGTCCCTCCCTACCCCTATTGGTATTACCTCCCCTCTTATCTAATAATAAGTCGTCCACACAATTAAAATCCCCCCCCCCCCAAAACAATGGGCTTTGCGCATAACATTATGGAATACAAGTCGTGAAAAAAATCCTTTCTCTCCTTTGGAATATTGGGGGCATACACACTTACAAAACGAAAAGAATATTCCTCAAAGCCGATGTCCACATAAACGTAACGACCAAAATAATCAAAGGCAAAAGCTTCAACATGACATTCAAAATCTTTACTGATATATATGCCGACTCCCTTCCCCCTATTATTGGTGAGGGACCAATACACCCTCCCTCCCAACCAAGCCTCTATCGCTTTCCCCAGACTCATACAGTGTACCCGAGTCTCCTGTAAAAAACATACTTCCACCCTATTTTCTCTCAAAAATAACTTCAAAAATTGCACCCTCTGTGGGCCTCTTAAACCTTACAATTTAACGAAAAAATACGAACCATAGTTATTTGTTAAACAAACCACAAACACACACACACACACACACACACACACACACACACACACACACACACACACACACACACACACACACACACACTTCGCACTACCCATTAACTAGTGACTTTTTTTTTTTGCACGCCTGGCGTGGATGCCCTTTGGCAC
>JASPKP010000330.1:32500-40000 GCA_030674155.1 Stramonita haemastoma
AGACAGACAGACAGACAGACAGACAGACAGACAGACAGATACAGAGACAAAGATAGATAGAGACACAGAGAGAGACAGACACCTAGAAACAGACAGACAGACAGACAGACAGACAAAGACAGAGAACACCCACCCACCCACACACACACACACACACACACACACACACACACACACACACCAAAACACACACACACACACACACACAGAGACCGACAAAAAGATGAGATAGAAAAAAAAGAAAAACACAACAAAGAACCAAACAAAACAAAAAAAGGAAACCAAAAAACAATGGGGTCAGGGAAGGTGAAGCAGCAAGGGAGAGGAGATGGGCGCCGCCCTCAACATGCTGGCCCCAAGAGAAGCTCTGACGCCTTGCCTTGCCTCCCTACGACCACACAGGTTATGGGACACCTTTGCCATGACCTTTTACAACACCATGCAACAAGGCACAGTACAGGGTCTCCAAGGCACGCACACTCATAAACACGAGCACAATCCAGCATGCCCTGTGTACACACCTACACACCCCCTCTATTAATTATTGTATGATGATCAATGGTGATGGAGATGATGTAATGTAAGCATCATTACATCATTCTCATTCTCATTGATCATCATGGAATGGAAAAGCTTAGCAGAAGCAGAAAAAAAAAATATTGCATGATGATCAATGGAGATGAGGATGATGTAATGATTCATAATGCAACAAAACAGCCCCAAAGAAGACAGCATGCCCTCAATATATATCAAGTCTGTTGGAACAAAGCTAGCAAAGTTTACCCAACAATACACAGTATTATTTTTTTGCAAAGTGACACTCCTCTGTGTGAGGGGAAAACCCCGTCAACAAAGGCATGTACAGAAATTGCCCATCTAAGGTCTGTTTATCTAAGTGAACAAATGTGACGCTCCACCACGAAATGAGTCGCTTAGCACATTACCCAATTTGGGCTAGGAGCCTTTAAAGGCAGGTGGGGGTCAAGTTGTCAATTTTGAGATTTTGATTGATTATTAAACTAGATCTGTTTATTTACCTTATAATGAAATATCAAGGCATAATTTTTATTCCTTTTGCTTTTAAATGTGTTTTGAAAATACCGAAGCACTCATTCCGACAACCTGTTACTAAAATAAACTTGCCCGTTTCTCATTTTGTCCCATCCTGCAGTCTATCATTTCAATTTGTAATAATGTTGCACAGAATTGTCCGATTTTCAATCTGTTTTTTGTATTTGATAGCCACTTTATTGCACATTAATAACATGTCAATAACTTAAAATTGACCTCAGGTGCACTCCGTCTTATTATGTGGTGGAGCGTCACAAATATTTTACCTATAATTATTACAGATCTCAGCCTACTCACGAGTAGGCTTCTAAATATATTCATCTTTAATTTCAGACCCACAACTGCTTGTAATCACTGTACATTGATACCTAAAGGATACACAGGTGTGAAACAGACAGTGAAGTGTTACAATTGAACAGTAAATTATATGGTCACTGCTTTTAATTTGTTCTTTTATTGGTAGAACTTTCATTAGCAAGGAATCGACTTTAACTTTTGAATAATGAACAATAAAGTATTAGAGTAGGATTTATATTCTAGATTTTCTTTTTGCAAAATATTTCCATTTATTATGAGAAAAAAAAAATCAGCGGCATAGTCCAAAGTTCTTTGAAATAATCAAAAATTCATACACAGAGAAAGAAAGAGGACTCTTGGCACAAAGTTTCTTCTCTTTTTTTCTTGGGATTACTTTTCTTTAGTAATGGTCTTACAGGTGTCTGTGTCTCATCTGCCTCTATTTGTCTGTCTGTCTGTCTGTCTGTCTGTCTGTCTGTCTGTCTCTCAATTCTTAAGAATTTTTTATATACATTTTATCACACATCATCACCGCCCCCCATCACCCCCCCCCCCCCCCCCCCCTTCAAGAATAAGGCCCTTTTCGAGAAGATTAGACAATTGGGCGGTTTCTGTCCCGGCCTATCCCGACTTTTGCACAGTAAAAGACCCCATGGCACCGAAAGAGTGTTTTACTGTATGCGTACACACTTTGCAAGCATCTTTGTAACACGTAATTTCCGTTTAATTTCTGTGTTATTGTTTCTGGACATCTTGCTGTGTTTTTTTTTTGTTATCAAGGGTTGTTGATATTTAAATTGTTTGTCAAATCTGTATATCTGTGTGTTTGTCTGCCTGTGTCAGTCTCTCTCCCTGGCTAGAGAGAGAGAGAAAGAGAGTGAAAGAGCAAGATATATACATACATATATAATATATAATACACAATATATAAAAATATACAAATATGTATGTTTATGTATAGAAAGAGAGAGTGAAAGAGGACGAGAGACAGACAGATAGACAGACAGACAAGCAGACCAACAGACAGAGAGAGACAGACACAGAGAAACAGACAGAGAGACAGAGACAGACAGACAGACAAAGACAGAAAACACACACACACACACACACACACACACACACACACACACACACAACACACACACAGAGCAACAAAATAGATGAGATAGAAAAAAAAACGAAAAAAAAAACGAACAAAGAACCAAACAAAAATAGAAAAAAAAAAAAAAACAGGGTCAGGGAAGGTAAAGCAGCAAGGGAGAGGAGATGGGCACTGCCCTCAACATGCTGGCCCCTAGAGAAGCTGAGGTCTGTGACACCCCCTTCCCTATGACCACACAGGTTATGGGACATCTTTGCCTTTACCTTTTACAACACCATGCAACAAAGCACAGTGCAGGGTCTCCATGGCACGCACACTCATAAACACTCATAAACACGGGCATTAGACCATGTCCAGGTGTACACACCTACCCCCTCTCCCCCATTAATTATTGCATGATGATCAATGGTGATGGAGGTGATGTAATGTAGTATTTTACTTATAATTATTACAGATCTCAGCCTACTCACAACTAGGCTTTTAAATATGTGCGAGCTTGAATATATACAACTGCCTGTAATCACTGTACATTGATCACAGGTTTGAAACAGACAGTAAAGTGTTAGGATTGAACAGTAAGTTATATCATCACTGCTTTTAATTTGTTCTTTGGTTTGTAGAACTCTCATTAACAAGGAATCAACTTTAACTTTTGAATAATGAACAATAAAGTACCTCGAGTAGGATTTATATTCTAGATTTTCTTTTTGCAAAATATTTCCATTTATTATGAGGACAAAAATCAGCGTTATGCAACAAAGTTCTTTGAAATAATCAGAACATCATACACAGAGAAAGAAAGAGGACTCTTGGCACAAAGTTTCTTCCCTTTTTTTCTTGGGATTACTTTTCTTAAGTAATGGTCTTACAGGTTCTCTCTCTCTCTCTCCTCTCTCTCTCTCTCTCTCTCTCTCTCTCTCTCTCTCTCTCTCTCTCTCTCTCTCTCTCTCTCTCTCTCTCTCTCTCTCCTCTCTCTCTCTCTCTCTCTTCTCTCTTCGCTCGCTCGCTCGCTCGCTCGCTGCTCTCTCTCACTCTCATTCTCAATCATTAAGAATTTTTCCTATACATTTTATTGAATATAGATAAAACACACACTAGTAAAACACATTTTAGCAGGACAGTTATTGTTATGATCTAGATCATTAACTTTCAATTTTTCTTAATTTTTTCATTTATTTTCCAGGACAATGAAAGCAAATCTCATGAGATTTTTTTCGACACAGGCCCTGTGTATATGTGGTTTTGCAAATTTTCTCATCTGTTCCCACAGAAACGCAATGGCCTACTCTTCAAAAAGCAGAACAGGTCAAAGTGTGTGCACACAGAAGAAGAAGTATTGCGAAGAAGCAGAAGAAGAATTACGAAGAATTGGGAAGAAGTGCGAAGAAAAGTTGCGAAGAAGAATTGGTAAGAAGAAAAGAAGAAGAAGAAGAAGAAGAAGAAGAAGAAGAAGAAGAAGAAGAAGAAGAAGAAGAAGAAGAAGAAGAAGAAGAAGATGATGATGATGATGATGATGATGATGATGATGATGATGATGATGATAACAACGACGACGACGATAAGGATAAGGATAAAGAAGAGGATGGTGATGAAGATGATGATGATGATGATGATGATGATGATGATGATGATGATGATGATGATGATGATGCCTGGTTCTGGATACTTTTAACTTGTTTGAACCAAATAGGCCTAAACATCATAACTATAAAAGGATACAGCAAAGTGGATTTTTGCATTAAAAATCACAGAATATCAATGATAATATAAATATAATTATATGATGCACCATAACACAGTGCAGGGCCACGGCACACGCAAACACACACAAAATCGCACAGACAAACACAGGTGGGCGCACCTCTCAGGAATAAAGCGCATTTCAAGATCATGTGACAAAAGGCCGGATTGAGTCCAGTCTCAACTCCACTTTGCGCAGTAACAGAACCCATGGCACCATGAGAGTCTTCTGCTGTAGGCATGTACACTTTACTGACATGTTTGATATGCGTGGCGCCGATCTTGTGGCGACACCACAGCCCTGAATAGGGCAGCCTGTCTTTGATATAGCATTTTTTAAAAAATAATAAAAGTAAATACAGTGAACGCAATAATACGTAGCAGTCCACATAGTAATAACGATAATATACAATTATGATACACCACAGCAGGGCCACTGCCATATGGGTACACACAGAAAAGGCAGACACAAACGCAATTGCGCACACATGCTCGCGAGCATACCCCCACCCCCCTCCCCCAAGGATAAGGTGCATGTTGAGAAGATGTGACAAACCTGGTTTGAGTCCTGACCTTTCCTGACTTTTCCACAGTAAGTGAGCCCACGGCACTAAGAGAGTGGTCTACTGTGTGCATACAAACTTTACTAGTATCTTTGATATAGGTGGCGACGGACTTGTGGCGACATCAAATGCACAGGTCGAAGAGGGCAGACTTTTAAAAATGTATTTTATTTACTGTTTTATATATCGAGGGTAAGGGAATACGCACTCATGTGCTTTTTTTTACATGCAGTCCCCGTGTGTATACAGTTTTGTTAATCGTGTCATCTGTTCCTAACAGCACACAATGGCCTACTCTTACGAGACTGGCTTGACTATAGCAAGTTTGTCCAAACCAAAGCTGGTACAGTGTACGTAATACGACGTAGTTGTAGACATGATAATGAAAATAGTAATAATACAATATGCAGAACTACAGAAAAGTGCAGGACCACTGCCACATGCACACATACAAACGCACACACACGCACACACTCACCCGCACACATATACTGTGGAACCCCCCTCCCTGTATACCCCCCCTCCCCCCCTGAAGAATAAGGCCCATTTCGAGAAGACGTGACAATTGGGCGGTTTGAGTCCCGGCCTATCCCGACTTTTGCACAGGAAAAGACCCCATGGCACCAAAAGAGTGTTCTACTGTATGCGTACACAATTTGCTAGCATCTTTGTAACACGTAATTTCCGTTTAATTTATGTGTTATTGTTTCTGGACATCTTGCTGTGTTTCTTTTTGTTATCAAGGGTTGTTGATCTTTAAATTATATTTCAAATCTGTCTATCTGTGTGTCTGCCCTGGTTCCCAGATAGATAGATAGATAGATAGATAGATAGATAGATAGATAGATAGATAGATAGATAGATAGATAGATAGATAGATAGATAGATAGATAGATAGATAGATAGATAGATAGATAGATAGATAGATAGATAGATAGATAGATAGATAAATAAATAGATAGATAGATAAAGACAGACAGACAGACAGACAGACAGACAGAGCAGGGAGAGAAAGACAGACAGACTGACAGACAGAGAATGACAGACACAGGGAAACAGACAGAAAGACAGAGACAGACAGACAAAGACAAAGAATACACACTCAGGCACACGCACGGGCACACACACACACACACACACACACACACACACACATACAGACCGACAAAAAAGATGAGATAGAAAAAAAGAGAAAAACACCAACAAAGAACCAACCAAACAAAAACGAAACCATAAAAAACAGGGTCAGGGAAGGTAAAGCAGCAAGGGAGAGGAGATGGGCACTGCCCTCATCATGAAGATGATGCAATGATTCATAATGCAACAAAACAGCCCCAAAGAAGACAGCATGTCTTCAATATACATCAAGGTTCTTGGAACAAAGCTAGCAAAGCTTACCTAACAATACATAGTATTATTTTTTTTGCTAAGTGACACTCCTCTGTGTGAGGGAAAAACATGCTCAACAAAGGCATATACACAAATTGCCCATCTAAGGTCTGTTTATCTAACATGAACAAATATTTTACTTATAATTATTACAGATCTCAGCCTACTCACAAGTAGGCTTTTAAATATCATTCATTTTTAAGCTGTAAACACAACTGCCTGTAATCACTATACAAAGAAGCACACAAGGATACACAGGTGTGAAACAGACAGTGAAGTGTTACAATTGAACGGTAAACTATATGGTCACTGCTTTTAATTTGTTCTTGGGTTTGTAGAACTTTCATTAACAAGGAATCAGCTTTAACTTTTGAATAATGAATAATAAAGTACCTGGAGTAGGATTTATATACTAGATTTTCTTTTTGCAAAATATTTCCATTTGTTATGAGAAAAAAAAATTAGCGGCATACCACAAAATTTTTCATAATAATCAGAAAATTATACACAGAGAAACATAGAGGACTCTTGGCACGAAAGTTTCTTCCCTTTTTTTCTTGGGATTACTTTCTTTTCGTAATAATCTTACGGGTGTCTGTGTCTCATCTGCCTCTCACTGTCTGTGTGTCTTGTCTCTCTCTCTCTCTCTCTCTCTCTCTCTCTCTCTCTCTCTCTCTCTCTCTCTCTCTCTCTCTTCTCTCTCCTCCTTCTCTCTCTCTCTCTCTCTCTCTCTCTCTCTCTCTCAATCATTTAGAATTTTGCATATACATTTTATTGAATATAGATAAAACACACACTTGTAAAACACATTTTAGCAGGACAGTTATTGTTATGATCTAGATCATTAACTTTCAGTTTTCTTAATTTTTTTCTTTTATTTTCCAGGACAATGAAAGCAGATCTCATGATATTTTTTTGCACACAGTCCCCCTGTGTATGTGGTTTTGCAAATTTTCTCTTCTGTTCCCACAGAAACGCAATGGCCTACTCTTCAAAAAGCAGAACAGGTCAAAGTGTGTGCACACAGAAGAAGAAGAAGAAGTATTGTGAAGAAGCAGAAGAAGAATTACGAAGAATTGCAAAGAAGTGCAAAGAAAAATTGCGAAAAAGAATTGCTAAGAAGAAGAAGAATTGCTAAGAAGAAGAAGAATTGCTAAGAAGAAGAAGCATTGCTAAGATGAAGAAGAAGAAGAAGAAGAAGAAGAAGAAGAAGAAGAAGAAGAAGAAGAAGAAGAAGAAGAAGAAGAAGAAGAAGAATTGCTAAGAAGAAGAATTGCTAAGAAGAAGAATTGCTAAGAAGAAGAATTGCTAAGAAGAAGAATTGCTATGAAGAAGAAG
>JASPKP010000330.1:42500-45000 GCA_030674155.1 Stramonita haemastoma
GACAGACAGACAGACACAGAGAGAGACAGACAGAGACAGATAGACAGACAAAGACTGATCACACACACACACACACACACACACACACACACACACACACACACGAAAAACACAACAAAAAAAACAAACAAAAAAACAACCCCCCAAAAAAAAAAACACACAAAAAACCAGGGTCAGGGAAGGTAAAGCAGCAACGGAGAGGAGATGAGAACTGCCCTCAACATGCTGGCCCTAGAGAAGCTGAGGTCTCTGACACCTCGCTTCCTTATGGGACACCTTTGCCTTTACCTTTTACAACACCATGCAACAAAGCACAGTGCAGGATCTCCTGGCATGCACGAGCATAATGAGCATGCCTGGGTGTACACACCTACTACCCCCCCCCCCCTCCAATTAATTATTGCATGGTTATCAATTGTGCTAGAGATAATGTAATGTAATATTTTACTCATAATTATTACAGATCTCAGCCTACTCACAAGTAGGCTTTCAAATATATTTGTCCTGTATGGCATGATACACAACTGCCTGTAACTATACATTGAACAGAGGTGTGAAACAGACAGTGAAGTGTTACAATTGAACAGTATATTATATCGTCACTGCTTTTAATTTGTTCTGTGGTTTGTAGAACTCTCATTAACAAGGACTCAACTTTAACTTTTGAATAATGAACAATAAAGTATGTGGAGTAGGATTTATATTGTAGATTTCCTTTTTGCAAAATATTTCCATTTATTATGAGAAAAAAAAATCAGCGGCATACAATAAAATTCTTCGAAATAATCAGAAAATCAGACACAGAGAAAGATAGAGGACTCTTGGCAGAAAGTTTCTTCCCTTTTTTTCTTGGGATTACTTTTCTTTAGTAACTGTTTTACAGGTGTCTGTGTCTCATCTGCCTCTCACTGTCTGTCTGTCTGTCTGTCTGTCTGTCTGTTTGCCTGTCTGTCTCTGTCTGTCTGTCTGTCTGTCTGTCTGTCTGTCTCTCCCTCTCTCCATCTCTCACTTTTTCTCAGTCATTAAGAATTTTGCATATAGATACATTTTATTGAGTATAGATAAAACACACACTTGTAAAACACATTTTAGAAGGACAGTTATTGTTATGATCTAGATCATTAACTTTCAATTTTTCTTAATAATTACGATGACCACAATGACGAAGATGATGATGATGATGAGGAGGAGGAGGAGGAGGAGGATGCCTGGTTCTGGAAACTTTTAACTTATTTGAACCAAATATACATCATAACTATGAAACGATAAAGCAAAATGGAATATTTGCATTGAAAGTCACATAATATCAATGATGATATACAATATAACTATATGATGCACCATAACACAGTGCAGGGCCGCAGGCACACACACAAACACAAACAGACACACGAAAAACGCACAGACAAACACAGGTGCCACATACACACCTCTCAAGAATAAAGGGCATTTCGAGATCATGTGACAAAAGGCCGGATTGAATCCAGTCTCAACTCAACTTTGCACAGCAACAGAACCCATGGCACCATGCGAGTGTTCTGCTGTAGGCATACACACTTTCCTAACATGTTTGATATGCGTGGCACCGGTCTTGTGGCGACACCACAGCCCCAAAGAGGGCAGCCTTGCTTTAATATAGCAAGTTTTTCAGAACAAAAGCAAGTAGGCCTACAGTGTACGCAGTAATACGTAGCCGTCAACATAATAATAACGATAATATACCATTATGATGCACCACAGCAAAGTACAGGGCCGCTGCCATATGCGTGCACACAGAAAAGGCAGACACAAACGCAATTGCGCACACATGCGCGCGATCATACCCCCCGCCTCCTCCTCTCCCCCCAAGAATAAGGTGAATGTCGAGAAGATGTGACAAGCCGGTGGTTTGAGTCCTGACCTTCCCTGACTTTTGCACAGTAACAGAGCCCACGGCACCAAGAGAGTGCTCACTGCATGCATACAAACTTTACGAGTATCTTTGATATAGGTGGCACCGGACTTGTGGCGACGGATAGCCTAGTGGTCAGAACATTGCGCTGGCAGTTTGACGACACAGGTTCGAGTCCGATCGAGGAGATTTTTCTCCTGGAGTTAACATCAGTGCTGATTCCACTCTCCCCAGAAGTCCTTTGGATGAGACTATAAACCGAGGCCCTGTGTGCGAACCCACGCAGAACATCTTTTGCACACGTTAAATCTTGTTCCGCTTTTCGTAAGAGTAGGCCATCGTGTGCCGTTGGGGACAGATGACATTAACAAAAATTGCATACACACGGGGACTGGATGTAAAAAAGCACAAGAGTGCTTATTCCATTATCCTCAATATAAAAAAATTAATCAAATCACAGCCTGAAGAGGGTAGACTTTAAAAAAAATATTTTATTTATTCTTTTATATCGAGGGTAAGGGAATAAGCACTCATGTGCTTTTTTTTTTTACATCCAGTCCCCGTGTGTATGCAGTTTTGTTAGTCGTGTCATCTGTTCCTAACGGCACA
>JASPKP010000330.1:47500-52402 GCA_030674155.1 Stramonita haemastoma
AAGATGAGATGGAAAATAAAAGAAGAAAAACATGAACAAAGAACCAAACAAACAAAAAAAATGAAACCAAAAAAAACAGGGTCAGGGAAAGTAAAGCAGCAAGGGAGAGGAGATGGGCGCTGCCCTCAACATGCTGGCCCTAGAGAAGCTGAGGTCTCTGACGCCTGGCTTCCCTACGACCACACAGGTTATGGGACACCTTTGCCTTTACCTTTTACTCCACCATGCAACAAAGCACAGTGCAAGGTCTGTGGCATGCACACTCATAAACACGAGCATGATCCAGTACGCCTGTACATGCCCATGCCCATATGCCTACCCCCCAATTAATTATTGCATGATGATCAATGGTGATGGAGATGATGTAATGTAAGTATCATTATATCATTCTCATTGATCATCATACAATGAAAAAGCTTAGCAGAAGCAGATAAAAATGTATTGCATGATGATCAATGGGGATGAGGGTGATGTAATGATTCATAATGCAACAAAACAATCCCAAAAAGGACAGCATGTCCTCAATATATATCAAGTCTGTTGGAAGGAAAGCTAGCAAAGTTTACCCAACAATACATAGTATTACTTTTTTGCTACGTCACACTCCTCTGTGTAAGAGGAAAACACCCTCAACAAAGGGATATACACAAATTGCCCATTTTGCATCCCTTTATTCAAGATAATTTGAACGAAATATTTTTCTTATAATTATTACAGATCTCAGCCTACTCACAAGTAGGCTTTTAAATATATTTCTGTCATATTTTCAAACAAACAACTGCCTGTAATCACTATACATTGAAACATACAAGGATACACAGGTGTGAAACAGACAGTGAAGTGTTAGGATTGAACAGAAAATTATATCCTCACTGCTTTTCATTTGTTCTTTGGTTTGTAGAACTCTCATTAACAAGGAATCAACTTTAACTTTTGAATAATGAACAATAAAGTACTAGAGTAGGATTTATATTCTAGATTTTCTCTTTGCAAAATATTTCCATTTATTATGAGAAAAATAAAATCAGTGGCATAGAACAAAGTTCTTGGAAATAATCAGAAAATTATACACAGAGAAAGAAAGAGGACTCTTGGCAGAAGGTTTTCTTCCCTTTTTTTCTTGGGATTACTTTTCTTTAGTAACTGTCTTACAGGTGTCTGTGTCTCATCTGCTTCTCTTTTTCTGTCTGTCTGTCTGTCGTCTGTCTGTCTGTCTGTCTGTCTGTCTGTCTGTCTGTCTGTCTGTCTGTCTGTCTGTCTTCTTCTCCTCTCTCTCTCCTCCCTCCTCTCCTCCTCTCTCTCCTCTCTCTCTCTCCTCTCTCTCTCTCTTTCTCAATCATTAAAAATTTTGCATATACATTTTATTGGATATAGATAAAACACACACTTGTAAAACACATTTTAGCAGGACAGTTATTGTTATGATCTAGATCATTCACTTTCAATTTTTCTTATTTTTTTTTCTTTTATTTTCCAGGACAATGAAAGCATATCTCATCAGATTTTTTTTTACACACAGTCCCCCCTGTGTATGTGGTTTTACAAATTATTTCATCTGTTCCCACAGAAGCACAATGGCCTACTCTTCCAAAAAGCAGAACAGGTCTAAGTGTGTGCACAGAGAAGAAGAAGAAGAAGAAGAAGAAGAAGAAGAAGAAGAAGAAGAAGAAGAAGAAGAAGAAGAAGAAGAAGAAGAAGAAGAACAAGAACAAGAACAAGAAGAAGAACAAGAACAAGAAGTAGTAGAAGAAGAAGAAGAAGAAGAAGAAGAAGAAGAAGAAGAAGAAGAACAAGAACAAGAACAAGAACAAGAACAAGAACAAGAACAAGAGTACCGATCAAGAAAATTATAATGATGATGATATTGATGATGATGATGATGATGATGATGATGATGATGATGATGATGATGAGATGATGATGATGATGATGATGATGATGATGACGCCTGGTTTTGGGTACTTTTAACTTGTTTGAACTAAATAGGCATATACATCATAACTATTAAAGGATACACCAAAATAGAATATTGCATTAAAAATCAGATAATATCAATAATAATAATGTACAATATATATGATGCACCGTAACACAGTGCAGGGCCGCAGGCACACACACAAAAAAAAACGCACAGACAAACACATGTGCCCGCACACACACCTCTCAATAATAAAGCGCATTTCCAAGATCATGTGACAAAAGGCCGGATTGAGTCCAGCCTCAACTCAACTTTTCACAGTAACAGAACCCATGGCACCATGAGAGTGTTCTGCTGTAGGCATGCACACTTTACTAACATGCTTGATATGCGTGGCGCCGGTCTTGTGGCAACACCATAGCCGAAGACGGCAGCCTGGATTTAATATAGCAAGTTTTTTTCAGAACAAAAGCAAGTACAGAGTACGCAATAATACGTAGCAGTCCACATAATAATAACGAGAACATACAATTATGATGCAAAGTGCAGGGCAGGCGCCATATGCGTACACACAGAAAAGGCAGACACAAATGCAATTGCAACAACCACATACTCGCGAGCTTACACCCCTTGCCCCCCCCCCCCCTCCCCCGAAAATAAGGTGCATGTTGAGAATATGTGAGAAAACGGGCGGTTTGAGTCCTGACCTTCCCTGACTTTTGCACAGTAACAGAGCCCACGGCACTAAGAGAGTGCTCATTGCATGCATACAAACTTTACTAGTATCTTTGATATAGGTGGCGCCGGACTTGTGGCGACATCAAATGCACAGCCCGAAGAGGGCAGACTTTTACAAATGTATTTTATTTATTCTTGTATATCCAGGATAAAGGGAATAAGCACTCATGTGCTTTTTATTTACATCCAGTCCCCGTGTGTATGCAGTTTTGTTAATCGTGTCATCTGTTCCTAACGGCACACAATGGCCTACTCTTACGAGACTGGCTTGAATATAGCAAGTTTGTCCAAACGAAAGCTGGTACAGTGTACGTGATGCGACGTACTTGTAGACATGACAATGAAAACAGTAATAATACAATATGCAGAACTACAGAAAAGTGCAGGACCACTGCCACATGACATGAGCACGCACATGCCATACGCCGAGGATACCCCCGCCCTCTCCTCCTCACTGCCCCCCGCCCCCCCATTTAAAAAATAAGGCCCGTTTCAGAAGATGTGACAATTGGGTGGTTTGAGTCCCGGCCTATCCCGACTTTTGCACAGTAACAGACCCCATGGCACCAAAAGAGTGTTCTACTGTAATGCGTACACACTTTGCTAGCATCTTTGTGACACGTAATTTCCGTTTAATTTATTTCTGTGTTATTGTTTCTGGACATCTTGCTGTGTTTCTTTTTGTTATCAAGGGTTGTTGATATTGAAATTGTTTGTCAAATCTGTCTGTCTGTGTGTCTGTCTGCCTGCCTGTCTCTGTCTTCTCCCCGGCTAGACAGAGAGTGAAAGAGACAGATATATAGATACATATATAATATATAATACACAATATATAGAAATATATAGATATGTATGTTTATATATATATATATATAAGGAGAGAGAGAGAGAGAGAGAGAGAGAGAGAGAGAGAGAGAGAGAGAGAGAGAGAGGAGAGAGAGAGAGAGAGAGAGAGAGAGAGAGAGAGAGAGAGAGAGAGAGAGAGAGAGAGAGAGAGAGAGAGAGAGAGAGAGAGAGAGAGAGAGAGAGAGAGAGAGAGAGAGAGAGAGGAGAGAGAGAGAGAGAGAGAGAGGAGAGAGAGAGAGAGAAGAAAGAGAAGAGAAGAGAGAGAGAGAGACAGACGACAGACAGACAGACAGACAGAACAGACAGACAGACAGACAGACAGACAGACAGAAGAAAGAGATAGACAGACAGACAGACAGAGACAGAAACAGACAGAGCAGAAAGAGAGACAGACAGACCAACAGACAGAGAATGACAGACACAGAGAAACAGACAGTGAGACAGAGACAGACAGACAAAGACAAAGAACACATACACAGGCACACACACACGCACACGCACGCACACACACACACACACACACACACACACACACACAACACACACACACACACACACACACACAACACACACACAGACCCACAAAAAAGATGAGATAGAAAAAAAAGAAAAACACCAACAAAGATCCAAAGAAACAAAAAACGAAACAAAAAATAACAGGGTCAGGGAAGTAAAGCAGCAAGGGAGAGGAGATGGGCCCCGCCATCAACATGCTGTCCTCTAGAGAAGCTGAGGTCTCTGACGCCTGGCTTCCCTACGACCACACATGTTATTGGACGCCTTTGCCTTTACCTTTTACAACACCATGCAACAAAGCACAGTGCAGGGTCTCCATTGCATGCACACTCATAAACACCAGAACAATCAAGCATGCGCATGTGTAACACACCTACTCCCTCGCCATTAATTATTGCATGATGATCAATGTCTCTCTCTCCGTTGCATGCACACTCATAAACATAAGCACAATCAAGCATGCCCCCATGTACACACCTCTTCCCCCATCCTCCCCAAGAAAACAAGGCATTTCTGAGAACATGTGACAAAAGGCCAGTTTAAGTCCCATCCTACCCCGACCTTTGCGCAGTAAAAAGAGCCCACAGCATTATGAGTGCTCTGCTGTGTGAATACCTACTTTACTAGCATCTTTAATAATGGTGGCGCTGTTCTTGTGGTGACAAAAACAGCCCCAAAGAAGACAGCCTGTCTTAAATATATATCAAGTCTGTTGGAAGGAAAGCAAACAAAGTTTAATAATAACAACAACAACAACAACAACAACAACAACAACAACAACAATAATAATATATAACAATAATAATAATAATAATAATAATAATAAATAATAATAAATAAAATAATAATAATAATAATAATAATAATAATATAAAAAAAATATG
>JASPKP010003295.1:0-5000 GCA_030674155.1 Stramonita haemastoma
AAATGGTGTCTTTAGAGCTATGGGGGGCCAGGCCAGGATGGGGCTTTAGAAGTAAGCTGTGTGACAGTCACAAAAGGAAAAAGCCAGTCAATCATAGAAGGCAACCAGTCACAAAGGCATGAATACTGTGTTTACAGTGACTGATGTAATCCTCAGCTACATGTGTTCGTGCTTTCTCCTGGCTGTGTGTCCTGTTTGACTAAGAGGGTTATATCCTCCTACTTACCACCCACCAGCAAAGACTTGTTGCCAACACTTGTAGGCCAATTAGAACTGTCACTGATGGTGTTTTTTGGGCAGTGGAAGATGTGTGGGTACATGATGTACCATTGGGAACACTTATAACCAGTAAGGGTACCCATGCACTGCTGCTTGTGGCCAACTTTCTTTTCGCCTGTCGGAAAGTAGCACTTGGAGGAGACGTGGAGACAAACCCTGGACCTGAGCCCATGGATGAGGAGATGGAACTTTTCTTTAACAAGCTAGAAGACAAACTGACTCAACAGTTCTCTTCTCTAGATAAATCCCTGCAGGGGCAGATCTCTCACCTTCTACAAGCAGTGACAGGACACGGGGAGAGTCTGAAAAAGATCGCAGAAAGCCAGTCTGCTATGCAGGAAACCATCACCCAGCTGTGCCTTGATATGACGGAGATAGGCAATACTGTAAACGAAAACATTGCAGCTATCGAAAATGTACAATCAGAGCAGGAACAGTTGCACAAGACAATCTGTGGGCTCCATGATGAAATAGATGGCTTGGAGAATTTCTCAAAAAGAAACAACATGAAAATACTTGGTATCCCAGAAGTTGAAAGGATGGAGGATGGTGTCACTTGTGTAGAGACTGTGGTGAAATATTACACCCCCACATACCTGACCAGCAGTGGGCTGATGACGTCATTTAACATGCCCACCTTTGGGAAAATCTACCTCTGGCGGCCCTAGCAGATGACCATGACCTATGATTGTGAAATTTCAAAGGTGGGGAGACCTGATGCGTGTCATGACTGGGCTGACAGTGGCACAGGATCTGACCCCCAGACAGTCAGCACAGTTGAGGGAGCTGAGGGAGGAGGGGAAGACCCTATTTCGTCAGGGGCAAGCTGCATTTGAAAAACTCTGACTCCCGCACTACACCACGTGACCAACGTGGTGGGGGAAATCCTTACACTGAGAGGGGGGGCTCTCTGCTCTCATCAGCTGTCTTCGCTCACCCAGCAAGGAGAGAGGGGGTTTCCGTGAGGTCACAGCAGGAGCAGACACCTCTTCCCACGTGACTGACCCGGGTATGCAGTTTACAGGGCGGCAGATGAGTGAGTGGTCTGCCTTGTTGAAAACATTTACTGTCCCTGATTTTGATTTTGATCTACATTTCAGTGACTTTATGGTTATTTACAACCTAGCAGTAAAGCTTTCTAAAATGGGTCGCAGATCAGGGGGGACTGTGTTGTTGATCAAGAAAACATTGTCAGTTTTCTAACATTATTGAAACAGGTTTGGAAAATATTGTTTGTGTCAGTAAACAGTGCTACTACAAAAATCTAACTTTTGATAATAACCTTGAAATGCTAGAACAGTTCCTACTTACAAGATATGAACTGGTGGAAGGTGTGTATTTTGTCATTGCAGGTTACATGAATGCCAGAATTGGGAGAGTGAAGTCTGGAAGAGGAAGGTGCAGATGAAATGTTTGTACACAATGGTGTTGGTTTGTTTGCTAGAAAATCTAAAGACAGTGTTACAAATGGTTTTGGAAAGTCATTGATTGAACTGTGTTCACTTTTCAGTTAACCCCTTTAAATGGCTTGTACATGGGGACAAAGATGGTCACTTTCCTTTCCCAATGGGGAAGCAGTGTGATTGATTATTTTGTATGCTCTGTTGTCTGTTGTTTTGTGTGAAAGATTCTTATATTACTAATTGTATAGAATCGAACCATTGCCTCTTATATTGCACTTACAATGCATACATGACAAGGAATTGGGTAAGGAAGCAGAAAATAAGTCTTACCAGAAAGTTAAATGGAATGCTGGAAAATCACAGCTGTTTCTAGAATTTTTTGCATCAGAAGAAGCCACAGATATTTTGGCAAATGCCACTAATGATATCAATCTTAACATAGAAACTGCTGTTGACAAATTTACAACATTACTGCAGAAGGCAGGGCAGTGAATGCAACACACAGTTCATATGAGAACACGTGCAAGGAAAACAAACCACTGGTTTGACTGGGAGTGCATGCAGAAAAAGCATGAAGCTGGCAGAGCACTGAACAAGGTCACTTGTATGGAATATGCGGAGGACCAAAAGCCATATGGAGAAAAAAGTCTGAGTATCAAAATTGTATAAAGGAAAAGAAAAAGAGTTATGGGAAATCAGTTATAGATACTCTGACTCAAAGTAAAGGGGATAGCAGCACATTTTGGTCAACAATACGAAAAGTTAGGAGACAGAAGTTTAATGTACCATCTATTTTGATAGACAGATAGAAAACACATTTTGAAGACATTCTCGCTGTGGATCACACTGAGCGTGAAAATAGAGAGGGAGATACTGAAGAGGAAGAATTTTATGTTTCTGATCTAGTTGATGAAATATCTGGAGGGGAAATTGACAGGATGTCAGAAGACTTAAAGTGAATAAAGCTTCAAGGCTAGATGATATTCCCAGTGAATTCCTAAAAAAAACTGCAGAGCCACTCATATTGCCTTTTTTGACAAAAATGTTCAACCATATGTTACAACTGGTTCCTATTCTATAGCTTGGACACAGTCAGTCATTGTTCCCTTAATGAAAAAAGGTGATGCTAACAACCCAAAAAACTATAGAGGAATCTCCTTACTCAGTATTTTGAATAAAATTTTACTTCTATCCTAAACCAGAGACTGTTATAAATGGGCAGAAAAGGAGGCGAAATTTAGTGAAGAACAGGCTGGATTTCACAGGAATCACTCTACTGTAGACCACATATTTACTCTTGTTACAATGGTTAGGTCTTGTTTGTATTGTCAGAAGAGAAGTAATCTATATGTTGCTTTCATGAATTATCATAAGGTTTTCGATACAGTAAATAGTGATATACTTTGGAAAGTGCTAAAAAAAATCAATGTTTCATCAAAAATGATCAGCATGTTAAAAAGTATGTATAGTTGTGTGCAAAGTTGTGTGGGCTGGGGTTCTGAAGTGTCTGATTTAAAAAAAAAATGTCAATTGGGCATGAAACAGGGCTGTTTGATGTCTCCTTTGATTTTTTCATTATTAATCACTGAAGTAGCAGAAGAAGTTTCACAAAAGGGAAAACATGGTTTTCAGTTTTTACCTGACTTACAGGACATTTTTCTCTTTCTGTTTACAGATGATGTTGTTTTGTTTTCTCATAGCCCCAGTGGCCTTCAAAACCAACTAAATAACATGCAAGGAGCATCTGACACTTAAAAATTAACTGTACATCTTGATAAAACTAATTTTATGGTGTTCAGGAAAGGTCAGCATTTATCCAAATCGGAAAAGTGACATTTTAAAGGTCAATATATCGAGGTTGTTAACAGCTGCAATTTTCTTGGTTTTACTCTTACAACTAAAGTATCTGTTGGCACAGCACAGGAAGAGTATGCAAGACATGCTAAACATAAAGTTTTTGAGATTTTGAAAATGATGTGGGCTTTGGGTAACATGGATATGCTTGTGTTTTTTAAATTGTTTGATGCCCAGGTCAAACTTATGTTGTTATATGCTTCTGAGCTCTGGGGGTTTACAAACTTTCACTGTATAGAACCGGTGCATTCATTTGCTTGCAAACGTTTGTTAAACATTTACCCCCAAACTTCTAACACAATGATCTATGGGGAAACAGGTCATTATCCCATGTATATTGATAGCACCGTAAGATCTAATGCGTACTGGTTTAAACTTCAGAATATGTCTTTATGCAGATTTCCAAATCAGACATATTTGATGACTGCAAACAGGATCCCAGAAACCACCAAAAGACATTTAGATGTAAATAACTAGCCATATTGTATTAAAAGATGTCTTGATCTTTTTGGCTTCTCTAAGTGTCGGTAAATAGCAGGGTGGGAAATGAACAAGCTTTTCTAAAAAAAAATTAAAGCAGGCATGCTTGACTGCTTTCATGGAGACTGGCATGCAAAAGTGTCAGAAAGTGACAGATTCGAAAGGTATAGGTCATTGAAATCACTGTTACAGCCTGAAAAGTATTTACTGCTATCACCATAGGTAAATTCAGACATGCACTGGTCAAGTTTCGACTTGGAATTGATGATCCAAACATGAATAACAGATTTAATAATAAATCTAAAAAGTGCCCTTTTTGTGACAAAATTGAAATGAAATCCGTTTTCTATTTGAATGTACAAAGTTTACAGATTTGAGAGAGAAATACCTACCCAAATACTTCACAAATGATAATGAACATTGCCTCTAAACTATTCTGAACAGTGAAAGTGTTTACCAGTTGAGACATTTTAGTATGTATATATTTTTATGCTCTGAAAGCCAGAGAACTCAGTTAAGTACAATCAGTGTACAAAAAAATTGATGTAGTCTATGTATATTTGGAAATTAACTCATGACAATGCCAAAATTCTTTTGTTTGTTTATTGTTTTGTTTTTCGTTTCTTCTATCAAAATGTGTACCCCCTTGTATACAGGCTGGTGGACTTACAATCAAAATCCAGTTTTGACTCTCTCTCTCTCTCTCTCTCTCTCTCTCTCTCTCTCTCTCTCTCTCTCTCTCTCTCTCTCTCTCTCTCTCTCTCTCTCTCTCTCTCTTCTCTCTCTCTCTCTCTCTCTCTCCTCTGAATGTCTCACCTATTACCATCAATTTTTATTCATATCTTGTACTCCCTTTTTGATAATCACGTGTGACGAATGTAATTGATTTTTATGTAAAATTTTAATTAATGATCGACTAAAAAAAAAAAAAACCCTGAATAACTTTGTCCATTACCACATATATAATTAGAAACATAAATTATA
>JASPKP010003295.1:10000-17500 GCA_030674155.1 Stramonita haemastoma
AATCTTGCCTTGTCTTGTCACTGGGGCTGCTGACACGGTAACTGTATCAACGTTGCCAGCTGACATCACCACTCAGTAAACTGTGTGAATTAGATCCTGCTTTTTGATATTCAAATTTAATTGTACGAATTTTAAAAATAGAAACGATATATGCACACAAAAATGGTTATGATGATGATAGTACTAATGTCGCGTGCACGCGCGCGCGCGCACGCGTGCGCTATGTGTGTGTGCGTGTGTGTGTGTGTGGTTGTGTGTGTGTGTGTGTGAGAGAGAGAGAGAGAGAGAGAGAGAGAGAGAGAGAGAGAGAGAGAGAGGAGAGAGAGAGAGAGAGAGAGAGAGAGCGTAATTAAACCCCTGTTGCTCTTACTGTGTTCTTGGAATGTCAATAAATATGTGTCAAAGATAAATGACAAAAATATTTTGTTATAGTTACTTTGATGTTTGTTACAAGATACTGTATGGATCCGGGAACTTATGTTGAAAATTGACAGCTGAATATGTTTTTGTTATTGTTGTTTTTTCAACAGCTATACAGTATATCTTACATTAGCTGGTTACTCAGTTATTCAGTTATTCAGTTTTCTAACGAAAGAAGGTACAGGGGGATAATTTGTTTGATCAAAATGTATTTTTTCGGAAAAGGACTAAAACATTACTGAAATAATGTTACCATGCTCATTTTGTCAAAAGTCATTTAGGTTTGGCAAAGAATGTATCATGTATTCGTAGTGACTTACTATCAAAAAACTCATCTTTTCACTTAAATAGCGGTATGTTTATTGCTGGAATTGCTCATGAGATTTAAAAGTTTTCAGATGTGCATGTATTGCTGAGTAGACATTTCAAAAACTGGACTGCAAACATTGTCTCAGATATCATAGCAGGGATTTTCATTCTTTTGGTATTAAAGGCACGTCATGTTTTGGTAAATAGATGGTAAATAGATGCTCTGAGAATTATACGATGTACAAGTATGGCAAAAATACGATAAATATGTGTAGAAATATAAATGTATATATTATCACATAATAAATGTGTTAGTGATAATCAGCACAATGGAACAAATTTTCAACCTGAGAATTCTGATAGAGAAGCATCTCCAACACCAAAAAGACTTGTACCACAATTTTATAGACTTCAAAAAGGCCTTTGACAGGGTATGGCATGACGGCCTCTGGCAAGTACTCAGGCACTTCAACATTGACAACTGCCTAATTGAAGTCATCAAGGCTCTGTACGAGAATGCAAGAAGTGCAGTTTTCATGAACAACCACGTGGGCGAGTTCTTCAAGACCACGGTTGGAGTTCGCCAGGGCTGCCTTCTCTCACCTGTACTCTTCAACCTCTTCCTCGAAAACATCATGACAGAGACACTGCAAAACCACCACACTTCCATCTCCATTGGTGGAAGACCCCTTTGCAACCTCAGATTTGCAGATGACATTGACCTCATGGGCAGCAGCAAACAAGAACTGCAAATCCTCACAGACAGTCTAACAGACCGAGCGAGCGCATACGGCATGGAGGTCAGTACAGATAAATCGAAGATCATGGTCAACAGCGCGAGTAATGACAGCACGGAAATAAAGATGAATGGAGAAATATTGGAAGAGGTGAGCCAATTCAAATACTTAGGCTCCATCCTAACAAAAGATGGCACATCAAACAATGAGGTGAAAGCTCGCATTGCAACAGCAACATCTGCTCTAGTCAGACTCCAGAGGATCATCAGAAGCAACAACATCAGCTTCTGCACCAAATACCACCTCTACAAATCCCTCGTGATATCTATCCTCCTATATGGCTGTGAATCATGGACTCTGACAGCAGAGTTAGAGAGAAGAATCCAAGCATTCGAGAACAAGTGCCACAGAAGACTCCTCAAAATATCATAAAAAGAACACAAGACCAATAACTATGTGAAAGAGGAAATCAAAAAGCGTGTGGGCCCCCAAGAGCCTTTGCTCTCCACCATAAAGAGGAGAAAGCTGATGTGGTTTGGTCACACCACAAGACACAACACCCTAGCAAAAACCATCTTGCAAGGAACAGTCGAGGGCAAAAGAAGAAGAGGCCGCCAAAAGAATCATGGGTTGACAACATCAAAGACTGGACTGCCCAACCCCTGCAACGCCTCCTACTAGCCACACAGGATCGTGAAGCATGGAAAAAGATCTCCGTTGCGTCTTCTCTCATGTCCCCCCTACGTCCTTTGGGACATGGGACTGAGTGAGTGAGTGAGTGTGATAATCATGGTCGTTTTAATGTGTATCAGACACAGGTAAACATGTAATCATTATATTTTGTTATCTGCTGATTTGTACAAAGTTTATAGATGACACAAACAAAAAGAACACAATCAAAACAGTGAAGATTTTCTTTTTTAGGTCACTTGAACAATTTTCTATGTTGTGCTTTGTGTTAATCTACATATTGAAAATGACATGTTTACAGAATATGGTTTAGAACACCTGGCCACTGTTTGGCTTTGAAACTGGTGTATTGTACCCCCTTCAGTAAGGGGCCATGGCCTATACTGAATAAACCATTTCGAGTTCGAGTTCTCTCTCTCTCTCTCTCTCTCTCTCTCTCTCTCTCTCTCTCTCTCTCTCTCTCTCTCTCTCTCTCTCTCTCTCTCTCTCTCTCTCTCTCTCTCTCTCTCTCTCTCTCTCTCTCTCTCTCTCTCTCTCTGAGGAAAGGTCATGCTCTGCTGTTACCAGTGGAGGTAACAGGGCCTCAACCACAGCAGCTCATCTGGACATTGAGAAGCTGAACAGAGGTGAAGGAAAAGAACTTCTATTCAACACCCCCGTATTACACAAGAGAAGGCAACCATGTCCGCAGCTGCTTTGGGATATGGCCCACCAGCCCCCAGTAGCTCGACATTTGACACTCCTGTGAATGATGTCACTGTGCAGCCTACAGTTGGGGATTCCCCTTCTAGTGGTGAGGGTGACAATGTTGCGGGATTGCACGTGCAGGGCAATTCATATGTGGGCCAAGAAAACAGAAATCGTACGCAGAGACGTGTCAGCACAAGATCCAAGTCCTTAACAACTGACCGACAGTCTTCTCTTCCTCAGAGAGGGGCGAAAGGCCTGCAGCCTAAAAAGAACTTGCGTGTACAAAAAAAACAGGCCAAGAACTCTTTGGTAAAAAATGACGACATGGCCCGGACCCTATTGACATTGTAAAACCTTCTAAAAACAGTTTGTTTTCTATGGTCACATATAATGTGGAAGGAATTATATCAAAATTGAAAGATTCTAGTTTTGTTTCTTACATCATAAACTTTGACTTTATTTGTTTAGTGGAAACGTTTGTAGATGCTTTCTCATCCTCTTTATTTCCATCTCACACAAGTTTTATTTCACCTGCTATAAAACTTTCACACCATGGGAGGAGAAGTGGGGGGGTGGTCGTGTTGGTGAAAGATGAGTTTTTGCCATACATCAAAGAAGTTCCTACAAAATATAATAACATGGTCGTTCTTCAAGCTGACAACAGTTTATTTTATACAGAATCAAATGTTTTTATTGTCAGTGCGTACATAAATCCAATTAATAGTTCTTTTTATGGCACTACCGAAGCAGACAACGGGATTTCTATATTAGAACAATGCTTGCTGGATATCACAGAACAGCACCAGGATCCACTTTTCCTACTTTGTGGCGATTATAATGCAAGGACCAGTAATGTTTTCCCTGTACAACTTGACACAGAGTTAACTCCTTATGTGGCTTGTGATGAATCCTATTTATTCTATAATAATGATACTGTAACACATAAACAGCGTTGTTCAGAAGACAAAGTTATTAATGATTATGGTGGAGAAAACTACTTTCTTTGTGTACTAGTTTTGGGATGTACATACTGAATGGGGTTTGTGAAGGGGATTTGGGGGGATGTTTTACTTATATTTCTTCTGCAGGAAATAGCGTTATTGATTATTTTATTTTGTCTTCAGCACTAGACATGTTACCATTTAAACTGTTTGTTGATGAACGAATCTATTCAAAACACATGCCTGTTGTTTGCCATATATTTTTGTGTAAGCAGCTGAAAGAAAATAGACAAGACGACATGACAACTGTCTCTAAACTTGTTTGGTCGGAAGAAAAAAGAGAGGATTTTTTCACTCAAATTAATTTGCCAAACAATACTGATGCTTTAGAGGAAGCAAAAGAACTAATAGATCAGGACATTAACAAAGCAGTGGAGTTGTTTACTACAGTCCTGAAATCTGCTGCCTCTTGTATGATTGTAAAACACAGGATTAAAGATGTCATAAGAGGTCAGGTTTGGTTTGATGCCGAATGTCGGGAGAGTCGGAAGAAGACCAGAAAAGCTCTTCGAGAGTTCAAACGATTGCGGAGAGAAGACCCAACAGCAGATGGTCGACCATACTTTGAGCAAAGAAAAACATATAAAAGATTATTAGCAGAGAAAGAAAATGCATACAAAAAGAATTGTAGGGCAGAGCTCGAACAAAATATTAATGATTCCAAGTTCTTTTGGAAAAAAATTAAGCGCTTTTCATCTAAAAGTAAGAAAACTGGCAATATTACAGAGGAAGAATGGCTGCAGCACTTCAAGGGGGTTTTTGGAGTTGGAGATCAAATTACTCCTGATGAAGAACTTACTGAGTTTAATACTGTAAATGGGGAACATGATGTTGATCCAGATGATAATTTATTGAATAGGAAAATAACTGAACAAGAAATACAACACTCTATAGATCATCTGAAACATAATAAAGCAGCAGGTCCAGATGGCATTATACCCGAAATTTTTTAAAATTCTAAAGAAAAAATTGTTCCTTTTTTATTCCATCTTTTCAATGCTGTATTTGCATCAGGCCAGTACCCTGAGGCATGGACCGAATCAATTATTCACCCTTTGCATAAAAAAGGCAGTATACACAAACCAGACAACTACAGGGGTATTTCACTTTTGAATATATGCGGCAAGTTATACAGCTCTATCATCAACAGGAGACTGTCTAAGTGGGTAGAAAATAAAAATTTATTAGGGGAAATTCAAGCTGGTTTTAGAACAGACCATTCTACAATAGACCATATTTTTACGTTGTTCTGTATGATTCAGAAACATTTACTACTGAGGAAAAAGTTATATGTAGCTTTTATTGACTTTCGTAAGGCTTTCGATTTTATTTCACATAGTAAACTCTGGCCCATACTACACAAATCTGGAATAAGAGGTAAGATACTACTGACCATTATGAGTATGTATAAAACCGTGAAAGCCCGGGTTAGATGTAGAGGTAGGGTTTCTGATGCTTTCTTCTGTCAGAAGGGTTTGAAGCAAGGTGAAATTACAAGTCCTCTACTTTTTTCTGTATTCATAAATGAACTTGCTAGTTGCGTTATAGAAAACGGGCGCCATGGCATACAACTGAATCCAGGCATGACTGAATTGTTTATTATGCTTTTTGCAGATGATATTGTACTTCTGTCAGACACTGTTTTTGGCTTACAAACTCAGCTTAATACTCTTGCTACAAAGGCACTTGAATTAGATTTACAGGTCAATCTGGAAAAATCTAATATAGTTATTTTTAGAAATGGTGGTTACATTTCTCGGCATGAAACATGGACATACAATGGTTGTAAAATTGAAATTGTGAATTGTTATAAATATTTGGGTCTGGTTTTCAGCACCAGGCTATCCTTTTCAAAAGCTGTTGGTGAGATGTCAGTTAAAGCAAGGAAAGGGGTCATTGACATTTTTAGAACCCTCTGGAAACTAGGTGATTTTTCAGTTGATATTTGTCTTAGATTATTTGATTCACAGATAAGACCTATTCTTTTGTATGGTTCTGAAATCTGGGGCATGACTTACTTTTCTATATCGGAGAAAGTACACACGTTTGCCTTAAAAAAGCTGTTAAACGTCAGCCCCAGAACACCAAATGATATGGTTTATGGTGAAACTGGGCGATACCCCCTCTATATATTTTCTTTTATGTCATGCATAAAGTATTGGCTACGTCGTACAAGAATGAATCAGGCCAGACTCCCTCGTCAGTCCTATATTATGCTTCTAACATTATGTGATCAAGGGCGGATGTGCTGGGCATCACATGTGCGCGACACATTGTATAAATTTGGATTTGGGTTTGTTTGGGAAAACCAAGGTGTGCAAAATATAAGGGGATTCTTATCTACATTCAAGCAGAGATTGATTGATTGTCACAGTCAAAATTGGCACGCGCATATTCAAGAAAGCAGTAGGTTTGCAGTTTATCGGAATTTTAAATCCTCTATATCACTGGAATCGTATTTCACCGTTATCACTAACAAACACATCAGAGATGTGCTCATCCGATTTCGAATCGGTGCAACTGAAATACGTACACATAAAATGCGATATGCTACTTTCAATCCGGGTGATCTGAAATGCCCCCTATGCAATTCTTGTCTTGAAGATGAAGTACACACTTTATTTTACTGTAAATCTCTGAATGATTTGCGACAAAAATACATCCCATCTCGTTATAGGCAATACTCTTCAGAAAAAACATTGAAACTTATGATGCAAGATGACAAAAGCCTTCATGACTTAGGACGATTCATATATCATTCCAACAAAAGGCGTTCTGCTTTAGAATGATGGCTGTAGCAAAATGATTAACGTATTTCTCAAGTTGTTTCAGTGTCTTATGCTACTCTGTGTACAATTTGTGCCCTAATTATCAATTCTCTAATCAATTTTTGTTATTCATTTATTTATTTAGTTAGTTAGTTAGTTACTAAATTTATGTTTAGTCTAAAATGTTGCAAACATTCTAATCAGATGTATGATAATACCACAAGTGAATGTTATAATCGTTGTGCTTGGAAGTGTTTTCAGGTGCATTCTTGGAAAGGATTGAAAACGAAATTAATGTGTGGGGGGAGGGGGGGGGGGGGGGATAGCGAGTGTGTGAAATTGTAATGGGTCCGGTGGCCTTCTACAATAAAATCGTTCAGAGTTCAGAGTTCTCTCTCTCTCTCTCTCTCTCTCTCTCTCTCTCTCTCTCTCTCTCTCTCTCTCTCTCTCTCTCTCTCTCTCTCTCTCTCTCTCTCTCTCTCTCTCTCTCTCTCTCTCTCTTATGGAGTACCACAGGGATTATGGAGTACCATAATCATTATGGAGTACCACAGGGATCTATACTAGGACCAATTCTCTTTTCATTATACATAAATGACCTTCCTCTACATATTGCATCCAAATGTGAACTATTTGCTGATGACACAACCATACATACAAGCCATAATGACATTGACTCTCTTGCAACCATATTACAACAAGGCTGTAGTGATCTTGTCAAATGGACAGATCTGAACCACATGTCTATTCACCCCCAAAAAGCAAAAAGCATGCTTATCACCACCAGACAAAAGCGACAAAATTTACCTCATAATCAGTTTCCAATACATATAAAAAAGGAAGCAATCGAACAAACCTCTCATCACAAAGTACTAGGAGTGACAA
>JASPKP010003296.1:0-7500 GCA_030674155.1 Stramonita haemastoma
CCTCGCTCCCCTACGACCACACAGGTTATGGGACACCTTACCTTACACATCTTAAATGAACGGTGTCGTGTGGTGTTGGAAAAAATTGTGGCGATTTTATTTTTTGGTCAAAATCTTTTGTAATTGTTTTCTTTCTTCGTTTTTATTGTAATGTAAACTTTAGTGATGCTGGTCATATTATGTATGCTGGTGATGCTGCTGATGAGATTGTATGTCATATATTATAAGAGGAGACATTGCTGAAATTATCGTGGTGGTTGTAATTTCAAGGGGGGGGGGGGGGGTTGGTTGTCATATTACTTCTGGCTGTCTCCGTGTGTTTATTTATTGATTTTTTTTTCATTCTTTTCTTTCGAGGATAATGAAATAACCACTCATGGGCTTTTTTTTTACATCCTGTCCCCGTGTGTATGTAGTTTCTGTGAATGTTGTCATCCGTTCATTCAGAATGTGTGTTTATGTGTGCGTGTGTCTGTGTGTCTGTGTGTGTCTGTGCGTGTTGAGGGGTAATAGTAATGGTAGTAATGGTGGTGGTGGTGTATGTATTTGTGTGTTTGTGTGTGTGTTCTGTTTGAGTGGGTGTTTGAGTGTGTGCATGTGCGCACATGTATGTATGTATCTGCCTGTGTGCGTGCAGGTTTGTGTGTCTGAGAGAGAGGGGGGGGGGGGGGGGGGAGGGACAGAGAGACGGGTAGACAGGAGGAAAGATAGGATAGAGACAGACAAACGGAAACAGAAAACTTCTGCAAAAGAAAAAGTGGAAAGACAGAGAAAAGGAAAAAAGAATAAACAAAAATAAATTGACAGACGCAACAAACACTTCACCACACACACCACATGCACGCACGCACGCATGCACACACATAAACATACATACATACATACATACATACATACATACATACATACATACATACATACATACATACATACATACATACATACATACATACATACATACATACATACATACATACATACATACATACATACAACCCGCACGTGCACTCCCGCGTGAACATGCACACACGCACACACACACAACACGCACGCACACACATACACACACACACTCACACACACACACACACACACACGCGCGCGCGCGCGCACACACACACACACGTACACACACACACACACCACACACACACACACACACACGTACACACACACACACACACACACCGCGCTCAGGAGGCGAGAAAAGGGAGAAGGGTGAGAAAAATACAAAATAAATGAGAGAGAAAGAGAGACAGACACAGAGAGTCAGAAAAACGAACAGACGGACAGACAGACAGACAGACAGACAGACAGACAGACAGAAGCAGACAATAGTTCTAAAACATTAATGGCTACAGCGCATCCAGCTTTCATCCCAGCATGTGTCGTCAATTGACGAGACGCAAAGGAATTGGAAAATGTTTGCGTATTATGAGAGAGAATGTCATAAACAGCACCCATCCCCCACCACCACCCCACCCCACACACACACACACACACACACACACAAGCGCGTGCGCGCACGAACACAAACACACATATACACACATACACACGCTGACATACACACACATACACACATACATACATACATACATACATACATACATACATACATACATACATACATACATACATACATACATACATACATACATACATACATGCATGCATGCATACATACATACATACATACATCACACACACACACACACACACACACACACACACACACACACACACCACACACACACACACACACACTCACACACACATGCAGATTAAGAGAGAGAGAGAGAGAGAGAGAGAGAGAGAGAGAGAGAGAGAGAGAGAGAGAGAGAGAGAGAGAGAGAGAGAGAGAGAGAAGAGAAACACACACAACAACAACAACAACGATAACGAAAACGAAAAGATATTCATTCCAATAAAGCCTGTTGTCCCATTTTAATGGGTTTGCACCCAAAAGAATATGACATATTGCAGTGATATATGACAGAGGGGGGGGGTGAGAGAGAAAGAGAGATATTTTATTCTTTTATAATGAGGATAATGGAATAAGCACTAATGTGTGAGAGAGAAGAGGAGGGGGGGGGGAGAGCGAAAATGATAGAGACAGACAGACAGACAGATAGGGAGAGAAAGAGAATGAAAGGGAGAGACAGACAGACAGAGACACAGAGAGAAACAGAGAGAGAATGATAGGGAGAGACAGACAGACAGACAGACAGACAGACAGATAGACAGACAGATAGACAGACAGACAGACAGACAGACAGACAGACAGACAGACAGACAGAGATCGAAAGAGAGAGGGAAGAGGGAGAGGGAGGGGAGTTCATATTTCAGGCTTTCAGATGATTTATTCAGTTGTGTCTTAGCCCATTCTGAAAATACAGCCATTTACTGTTTTAAAAAAAAAAGGTAACGGTGTCCCATAACCTATGTGGTCGTAGGAAAGCGAGGCATCAAGAGACCTCAGCTTCTCTAAGGGGCCAGCATATTGAGGGCGGCGCCCATCTCCTCTCCCTCACTGCTACTTTACCTTCCATGACCCTAAAAGAGGGCAGGTACCCATTTACAGCTGGGTGGACTGAGGGGGGACTGCACTGAAGCCAAGGCGAGCAAACGGTCACCCATCCACTTGGTAATCACACTCGATGCTGCTTAACCGTAGCTTGGGGAAATTGAGCGCTCTGACCACTGAGCTACCCCGTCCCCTAACTAGTTACCTAATGTTTATCGCACAATCATGTTCTTTTCTCGGGTCTCGAAGAACCTAAACATTCCAAAACAAATTATATCTCATCCTCCATTGCTCATTTATACTAATTACAAACTAAATGCTATTAAAATGTATAAATCACGCACGAACGCACGCACGCACGCACATACATCCACACGCGCGCATGCGCGCGCATAATATATGCACGCACGCGCGCGTGCGCACACACACGCACGCACGCACGCTCGTGCACACACACACACACGCACATCCACACACACACAGGCGCGTGCGCGCGCGCGCGCCTGGAGAGAAGTAAGAGAGACCAACTTTTTGTCTGTCAGTCTGTTTGTATTTTATAAGTTTCTGCGTATGACTGTGCATATGCACACACCCTACACCTCAAAGTCTCTTTCTCTTAGTCTGTTTATCTGTCTGTGTTTGTAAGTGTGTGAGTGTGTGTGTGTGGGGGGGGGGGTGAATGTGTGTGTGTGTGTGTGTGTGTGTGTGTGTGTGTGTGTGTTGTGTGTGTGTGTGTGTGTGTGTGTGTGTGTGCCCGCGCGCGCAGATGAATATGCACGCGAGTTACAACCGCATCTACATTTATAATGTCAAAACGTTTGCGGGTAAACTGTTTTTGTTTTCTGAAAAGAAACGGCCAATTTGCATCCAGTGTGGTGTGGGGGGGGGGGGGGGGGGGGGGGGGGGGAGAGGGGGTAGGGGGTGTGGTGTGTGTGTGCGTGCGTGCGTGCGTGGCGTTGCTGGTGTGCGTGGGTGGCGTGGCGTGCTGTGTGTGTGTGTTGTGTGGTGTGCACGCGCGCGCGCGCGCGCGCGCGCGTGTGTGTGTGTGTGTGTGCAGCGCATATGTACGCGTGCCACAACTACATCTACATTCATAATGACAAAACTTTGCTCTGAAATATTTTTGTTTTCCAAAAAGAAAACGGTCAATTTGCATCCAGTGTGTGTGTGTGTGTGTGTGTGTGTGTGTGTGTGTGTCGTGCGTGCGTGCGTGTGTGTGTGTACACGAGTGTCTGCGTGTGTTGTTGTGTGTGTGTGTGTGTGTGTGTTTGTGTGTGTGTGAGTTTGTGTGTATGAGTGTGTGTACGTGCGCGTGCGCACGCGCGTGTGTGTGTATGTGCTTGAGAGAGAGAAAGAGAGAGAGAGAGTGTGTGTGAGTGTGTGTGTGTTGTGTGTGTGTGTGTGTGTGTGTGTGTGTGTGTGTGTGTGTGTGTGTGTGTGTGTGTGTGTGTGTGTGTACACGAGTATGTGTGTGTATGAGTGTGTGTGTGTGTTTCTTTTTTGTATTCTTTTGTTTTTTTCTACTCTTTTATTTTTTTTCTATTCTTTTATTTTGAGGATAATGGAATAAGCACTCGTGTGCCTTTTTACATTGAGTACCCGTGTGCATGCCGTTTTGTAAATGCTGTCATCCATTCCCTTGTGGCACACAATGGTCTACTCCTCCGAAAAGCGGAACCGGTTTTAACGTGTGCACAAGATGTTAGCACACGGAACCTCTTTGTGTATACATGTATGTGTGTGTGTGCGCGCGAGCGCGCGAGCGCGCGCGCGCGCGCGCGCGCGTGTGTGTGTGTGTGTGTGTGTGTGTGTGTGTGTGTGTGTGTGTTGTGTACGCGCTCATGTGTGTGTGTGTACGTGCGTGAATGCATGTGTATTCCTGCGTGCGTACTTGTGCATGTGTATGCGTGCCTATGTATGTGTATATGCATGCATGCATGCATCCATGCTTGCATGCATGCATGCTTGCGCGTGTGTGTGTGCATGCATCTTCTTTGCTTTCGCTCCCCCAAAGGAGAAGGCAATAAGATGACAGCGGCTGTTCAGAGCCTGTCGGCTCTCTTTGAAGATCTCGTCAGCAGTGATCTTAGCTTCCCGAAGTATTTTGTCCCCCCCCCCCCCCCCCCCCCCCCCCCCTTCACTTTAACGTCTTTCCACATCAAGTGATTGATACCCGTGGCTTCAAAAGATTAGGGGAATGGTGAGGGGTGGAGGGGGTGGGGGGGGGGTCTCCCCATTTTGTGAGTTGTCGATATGTTCTCCTTTGCAACATTTATATGAGAGCTGTTGGGATTTTGCGGGGCTTTTTGGGGGTTCGTTTTGTTTTGTTTTGTTTTGTTTGTTGTTGTTTTTTAGTTTAGATATTACGAAGTGCTGACTTGAGAGTATTTGTTGGATGAAAGGAGGGAGATAATGTTTTGCCAGAACCGGTGACCTCTAAAATGTTTGTTTCGTGTATATGTTTATGATTACTTAAGAAAATAGATATATATAGACATGCATGTTTGTGTGTACACTTAACGTAGTTTACGTGCATGGGTGCATACAGCACGCACGCACGCACACGTGCATACACATACACGTATGCATGCCCACACACACTTACACATACTCACACTCACACATACATAACACACACTCACACACACAACGCACACAACACAAACACACTCTCTCTCTCTCTCTCTCTCTCTCACTCTACTCTCTCTCTTTCTTTCTTTCTCCATTTATTTTTTTATCTATATACATAATTATAAATCGATACAAATTTGCGTGTTGTGACAGGACATGATGATAAAATTGCTTCGGAAACAAGACAATTCAAGGCAAGACAACGCAATGTAACGCAACGTAACGTAGCGCAGCGCAACGCAGCTTACCCCTTAACCGGTGAGTGTCAATATTATTTTGTTGTCTATTTTGTTTCTGTCACACATTGTTTTAGAAGATCTCTTTAATCTTCATTTATCTATCACAATCCCCCAATGCAGAAAAAAAAAAACATTCTTGTATAAAGCTATTTGCTTGATGTTTGTTCGAGATTGCATTAGAGTCCCAGCGGAATTATCCGATTTTATGGACTATGGTCGCAAGTCATAACCCACTTCGGCGCCGCCCCTCGCCCCCCCCCCCCCCCCCCCCCCCCCCCCCCCCCCCCCCCCTTCCTAAAAATTGTACAATTCTGTTGAAGCAGCTGTGCCAGTCCCATGCGAGCACTAGAGTGCTGCCAAAAGCCTGTGCTCATTCATATTATATGTAAAGGTACAAACAAAAAGTCTTTGGTTATTAAATAGAGGTAAGATTGCTTTGATAATTCTCATCAAGCACACATATACACGCACGCACGCGCGCGTGCCGCACACGCACACACACGCATGTACGCACGCACACACGCACGTACGCACATAATTATATCTATACATACATACATACATACATCATACATACATACATACATACATACATACATACATACATACATACATACATACATACATACATACATACATACATACATACATACATACATACATACATACATACATACAAACAAACAAACAAACAAAACCACATACATACATACAAAAGCACATACATACAAAAACACATACATACATACAGGCACGCACGCACGCACACACACACACACACAAACAAACACACACACAGAAGGGTCACCCCCCCCCCCCCCCCCCCCCCCCCCCCCCCCCCCCCCCCCACACACACACACACACCACACACACACACGCTTTGTTGCATCCAGACAAAAGGTTTTAGCGATTTTTTATCAACTTCAATTTTGATGTTGTTTTGATTAATCGTATAAAAAAAAGAACCTGACATAAGTGTGCTTTCATACCACACACACACACACACACACACACACACACACACACACACACACACACACACACACACACACACACACACACGCACATGTCTTTTTTTACACGGATGGGTCTCTGCTCAATGGTACTGAAGGAGGTGCAGCTTTCGTCATTCCTTCATTACAGGTTGAAAAACTGTACTACATTGGGAAAAACCACTCAATTTTCACAGCAGAGCTGACAGCCATTCTGATGGCTTTAAATTATTTACTTGATTTTCCTAGGACCATTGTGAAGGTGGTGTTATGTGTTGATTCAAAATCAGTGCTCCAATCCCTTAAAAATTCCGGGTCAAAAGTAAGACAAGAACTTATCACTGAAATATTACATCTTATACATTTTCTAATCCTAAGAGGCACTGATGTCACCTTTTGCTGGGTACCTTCTCATTGCAATATAGTATTCAATGAAAAGGTTGATAGAGCTGCTAAAAATGCGGCAATGCGTTTTGCTTGTGCTGATACTTTGAACATACCAATGTCTGTCGATGAGAATTATACTTTGATCGAACAGGGATGCTGGAAACATGTTAGAAAAAAACAAGAAGACGCTGGATTTTCTCATCATCATGTTTCCTTTTCTGACCTTAATCATATTCTTTGTGTACGTTTTGGGCTGGATAAATTGCGTCTTAGATCGGTCATTTGTCTCATAAATAGACTTAAATTAAATGCCTTCCAAACGAAGTATGCTAAAAATGTGCGTTGCATATGTGATGGGACGATTTCAGTTAGTCATATTCTTTTTGACTGTCCCGTTTTAAAACAGTGTCTTCCCATCACACGTGAGAACTCTCTGGACAACATATTAAGCAACTGTGGGTTGCTGTGTGAACTCGCCTTATCGCTGAAGAAGAGTCCTATTGACAGTTTACTATAATGTTTATGAACATATCAGTAGCTTGTTTAGAGACAGAGACATTGATCTCGTGCTCTTTTGTTAATTTTCTAAAAAGTTTTGATTGATTGTTTAGGGTTTTAATGTTCACTTTTGGTGTTTTTATTTACTTTTTGTTTCTACCATTGGTTATAAGTTCTACAAGTAACATTATTCGTTGTTTTTTTTTTTTGTTTTTTTTTTTTTGTT
>JASPKP010003296.1:17500-20261 GCA_030674155.1 Stramonita haemastoma
TAATCTCTTAAAGTTACATTAACGTTGATGACTTTTTTCTTTTTTTAGGAAGGGGGGGGGGGGGGGGGGGTAATAATTCATGTTTTTATCATTCCTATCGCTTTAAAACCAACTTTCTTTTTTTATACATGTATAAACTGTATTGTTGTGATGCGGGTTTTTTATTTGCTTTTTTTATTTTTTTGGTTTGTTTTTGTTGGTTGGGTTATTTTGTTTGGGATTTTGCTTTTTTGAGAGAGAGGGGGTAGGGGAGGGTGTCTTTTAGTCTTTATTGGGTTCTTCTGTGCAGCAGTGGGGGTGGGGGTGTTTTGCTTTTATTTTCAAACCCGTATTCTTCAATAGAACTTCACACACCCCCCCACCCCTCTCCCTTTTTTTTCTCCGTGATCTTGTTTTATTTTCTTTCCTCAGCTACATAGACCTCCTCGAGATTCACCAATGGCGAGAACAGAATTTGACGTATGGACCTTTTTTTTTTTTTTTTTTGCCCACCATTCAGATAGCGGCATTCCGACTTCGGGAAGATGTCTAAACACGACACCAGTATGCATGCAGTTGTTGTTTTCGGGGTTTTTTTTTTTTTCAATTTTATTTCTTTTTCAATTTTATCTTTCGTTCCTACAAGTACGAAATCACCTACTTTTTTTTTTTCCAAGAGGCGAAACAGGTTTTAACGTGTGTGTTGTGCAAGATGTTCTGCACGTGTTTGCCATGAAGGTAGCTGCATTACGACTTCGGGATCATGTCTAAACACGACACCAGTGTCCATAGCGGTTGTTGGGATTTTTTTTTTTTCAAATTTATCATTTCGTTCCTACAAGCACAGAATCACCTACATTTTTTTTTCCAAAAGGCGAAACAGGTTTTAACGTGTGTGTAAGATTTTCTGTGTATGTGTTTGAACACAGTACCTCGGTTTACAGCCTCATCCGAAAGACTTTCAGGGAGAGTGGAATCAGTAGTTCTGATGTTACTCAAGCAAGGTGGCAGAATAGTTAAGACGTTCGCCTGCCAACAAGTAAACCGTGAGGTTCTGGGTTCGTACCCAGCCTCGCCCTTTCTTCCCAGTTTTGACGAAAAAATCGAACTGAATGTCAAAGTCATTCGGATGAGACTATAAACCGAGGCTCCGTGTGCGAACGCACGCAGAACATCTTGCGCACACGCTAAAACCCCGTTCCGCCTTTTTTAAGAGCATACCATCGTGTGCCGGTAGGAGCGGATGATAAAAATTATTTTAAAAAAAAAACAAACAAAAAAACCAGTATGCACACAGGTGTCGTGTTTAGACACCATCCCTGAGGGGGAAAAAAATAATAATGGGTAGGGCGCTGCACTTGTGGCGACGCGCTCTCCCCGGGGAAGGAGAGCAGCCCGAATTTCACGCAGAGAGAAATCTACTGTGACATAAAGTGGTATAAAATAAAATTTATAAAATAATGTTAACTCCAGGCCCCAAAAAATAAAGAAAAATCCCCTTCGAAACGGGTATCTCAGTGGTGGCTCGAACCCGGACCTTCAGATCGTCAGCTCAAAAATCTAAACCACTAGACTAACCCCCCCCCCCCCCCCGCCACATCCCACACCCCACCCCCTCGCCCCACCCCCCTTGGTCTTATATCACTGGGAGCGGAAGAGACGGTCCAGTCAAATCGAAGACGACCAGTGGTTTATCTGAGGAACGCTGTGTCACAAGGCCAGGACAGTGTGGCGTGTCACTCTATACTTAAGACCCCGGGAGTAGCCCCGCGTTCATACTGTGATAATTGAAGGGTGTGTCCGCGCACTAGGTACTGGACATACAGGCACGAACGCGCCAGCGCGCGCACGGCACAACACATTGTCACACACATAACAACACCGCACATGCACACAACTCACACACACACGCGCACGTTAGCACGCACGCACACACTCATAATTATGTGCATACACACACTCACACAATACACACACATGTGCATACATACATACATACATACATACATACATACATACATACATACATACATACATACATACATACATACATACATACATAACACTACACACAAACACACACACACACACCCCACACACACACGCGCGCACCACACACACCACACACCACACACAACACACCAAAAGCACGGCACGCACGCACCACACACAACCGCACGCACGCAACACACACACACACACACCACACACACACAAACAAACACAAAAACCACAACACACACACACTATAACGTTAGTCGCCCTTTGTTTCGCATCGTTAGATAGACTGCGAGTAGGGGGGGAGAGTGGGCAGGACATATAGACCGACAGATAGACAGCAAAACAGACAACAAAACAGTGACAATCAGTCAGTCAAGCAGACTGACAAGACAGACAGCAAAAGGACAGAGAGAGGCCGGAATGACAGATACATACAACAAAAATGTGGGATCAGGGCAGACAGACAGACACAGACAGAGCGAAAAAAGACAGACAGAAAGACAAATACAGACAGAAAGACAAATACAGACAGACAGATAGACAGACAGTCTATCAAGAAGAAAGGCAACATCGAAAAGGAGACAGGAGGGAAAAGAAAAGGAAAGGATGGATGGGTTGATGGTTGGATATGTGGATGGGTAGACAGACAGACAGACAGACAGACAGACAGACAGAAAAACCCGACAGACAGATAGATAGATAGATAGATAGATAGAAGATAAATAGATAATAGATAATAGATAAAGATAGATAAAATAGATAGTAATATATAGAAAGATAG